>DVPF01000125.1:0-11428 GCA_018239045.1 Yanguna cosyra | reverse complement strand
CCTAACCTAACCTAACCTAACCTAACCTAACCTAACCTAACCTAACCTAACCTAACCTAACCTAACCTAACCTAACCCAACCTAACCTAACCTAACCTAACCTAACCTAACCTAACCTAACCTAACCTAACCTAACCTAACCCGTCCAACGTTCGCCCCGCGCACGCTCAAGGAAGAAAATTACGTATAAATTTAAAAAAGTGGTAACAAGTGCGCAAATATAAACGTGTTATACATCAAAAGATTCGTAAAAGTAAGACAAACTGAAATGAGTTTTTAAAAATTGGATTGCAGTGCATTTAAAGTGAAATAAAAAGCAAAAACCCGAGAAAGTATACACCGGAGGACATTAACGGGCCTACGCTGCTAAATTAGTCGCCTTAAGGTACCATTTTTATTATATTATAAAAAGCGCCGTGAAAAGCCCTAAAAATTGGAATATAAGTGGGTTTTTTCTGATTTCGGGAAGCGAAGAAAAACTCAAAAAACTGAGAAACCACGCAGCGCACCGCCGAAAAAGAAAGCCGCGACGCCGCACGGTACCATTAAGGTACCATTTTATTATATCATAAAAAGCGCCGTGACAAGCCCTAAAAATTGAAATATCAGTCGTATTTTTCTGACTTCGGGAAGCGAAGAAAAACTTAAAAAAGTACGAAACCACGCGGCGCACGCCGGAAAGAAAGCCGCGACACCACGCCTCAATCAACCGCAGGAGTATCAAGATCCCGTAACCTACATACAGCCGCCATCACATCCAGTTAAATCGTAGTTTATACCTTAATACCTTGCCTATTATATATAAATTTTAAAATAGAACCTAAGAACCTAGTAATAAGAACCGAAAGCCTGCACGCATTCGACGCGCGGCCAGCTGAAAGCGCGTAAAAAAACGCAACATCGCGCCGGGCCCCCGAAAGGTGGACAGAGTGGTATTGCACAGGTTAGTGGAGCGTGTGGAAGCGTCCTTAACACTAATATCATTGCAACTATAACCTACAGTCCATTCGTAAGAGCTCTCAATAAATCCCAACATTAAACAGACAACACCCCCCAAAGTAAATTACATTCAGTAATAAAATACGTTGCATGGCACTTGGGTCTAATCAATATCTCAAAATAATATACAAAATCCATAACAAATTGTAAATAAAATAAAGCTTTTAAAAGTCTTGTACGCATCCAAAGCCGGCGACGGCAGCCAGCCAGGTAGTCTGAAAGAGCGAGCGGAACCCAAAAATTTTTTGCCCGCATTCAAAGCCGAGAGCTCAGCGCGCGGTCGCCCGACAATAGGAAAAGAACGTAACATCACGCCTCGATTCCCGGAAGGGCAGGCAGAGAAGCTTGGAACTGCACGTGCAGTGAAGCACGATAACACAACCAACCTAAAACCATTACATTCTCCTATTAAAATACGTCTCTCAAACAAGCTCCTAAATATCAACAAAATCAATAACACTCCTTAACTTATAACTACATTCTCTCATTAAAAAACGTCTCTGTAACAAGCCCCCAATTATCAAGAAAATAAACAACATTCCTTAACTTACAATTACATCTCTTATCAAAAAACGCCTCCTAAACAAGCTTCCAAAACTAGTGCGCACCCCGGGGCCGAGACCTGCAGGTGGTCGGTTAAAGCGCGTGAAAACGAACCATCACGCCTACGATCCCCAAAAGGGTGGACAGAGTAGTGTAGTACAAAGTACATAATCGAGCGCGGATACACCCCATCAGCTTAACTAAACCCAGCATAGGAAACTCAAACAAAATAACAGAGCATTAAAGCACACTTTCAAGGGAACAAAGAAACACGAACGCATACCGACGATAAAGCCCCCGAAAATTACGCGCGCTCCGAAGCCGAGGGTCGGCACGCGGTCGGCAGGTAGTCGGGCACCGAGCCCGTTGAAACATTAACAATCGTAGACCAAAACAGAGATTTCACAAAACTAATTTAAATAAAGCAAATACGTTACCAGAAGACTTGAGACCAAGATTATCCACATACACATATCTACATATATAAATATATACATATATATATATATATATATATATATATATATAAAGTAGTCCACAGACAGCGCTACACTAACACATTACTCCCAATAAACTCACACCCTAACTCAATAAACATTCAACAAATTAAAACTATAACAAACCTCAATAAATATTGCAACTCATTAAGCCCCAAGAAACGCGAACGGACAATAGAAGCAAAAAATTCTTACCTACGTTCCCAAGCCGAATACTCGGCGCACGGTCGGCGCGTGCTCGTCCAGAGCGCGTGAAGCGTAATATCAAGCCTGAATTCCCAAAAGGGTGCGCAGAGAGTGTGATACCGTACGTAGCAGAGTGCGCAGAAAAATTCAATAGATTAAATCACACCAAAATTCCTTAAAAACTATACACACACATATACACATATATAAATATATATACACACACACACACACATATATATATAAATATATACATATACATATACATACATAAATACATACAAAAAGCTGATCCAAAGTCAAATTAGAACCTGCGCAGCAACTATGCTCCGTACGCCTACCAAAAACGCCAACGACAAGGAGGGCCGCACATCCGAAGGCCCCCGGGACCAGCAGGTCCAAAGAACACTCTTCCAGCCGGACGCGGCAAAGACCACTAGCATGCAACAAAACATGGAAGAAGAGGTACCGAGAATACCCGAAATCCCCCAAATTACGGAACCAACCAATCCTCCTGCCCACACAGCATCCACAGAGGCCCCCAAAACACCCTCGAAAAAGGTATCATGCAGAACCAGGACGGAAGAGGCACGGTACTATCAAAACAAGGCCAAGATGTGCCTCTCCAGCTCGCGTAACTTAAAAACGGACTTAAAACAGGACATTACAACAGCGGTGGAGCGCCTGTTCCAACTAGTAAAATGGGCGGAAGAAGAACTGGCCAAATCAAGAACGACCGAGACCACAAGTGCACCTGCAACTAAACCGCCCATCCTACCAACCCCGTTAGTAGAAACCAACCTCTCTCAGCAACTGGAAGAAAACTCCAAACTTCTAAAAGAAAACATGGCCAAAGTGGAGGAGCTTAAAAGCCTCTTGGATACAAAAAAGGAATCCTGGCAGAGGACGGCCACGTACGCGGACGTAGCCGCTGGAACGGGGAGACCGGTGTCAAAAAACAGAGCCCTGCACTCCGTAGCAATCACCTCCAAAGACGAGACAGAGACCGGAGAAGAAGTACTGGAAAAGGTCCGAAAGACACTAGACGCCAAGGAAGGATGGGTAAAAGTGGAGCGGGTACGGAAAGCCAAGGACAGAAAAGTTATAATGAGCTTTGAGACAACCGAGGAAAGGGACAAGGCAAGAAAAAGAATAGAGCAGGATAGCGCCCACCTCAATATCGAAGAAATGAAGAACAAAGACCCGCTTCTTATACTCAAGGACGTACTCAAAATAAACACCGACGAGGACATCTTAAGAGCCCTGAGAAGCCAAAACCGAGAGGTCTTTCACGGACTTGGCGCAGAAGAGGACAAGATGGAAGTTAAATACAAAAGGAAAACTAGAAATCAACTCACCCACCACGTCATACTGAGCGTCGCGCCAAAAATCTGGGCCCGTGCCACGGAGAAGGGGCGCCTTCGCATAGACCTCCAACAGGTCCGAGTGGAAGACCAGTCCCCGCTGGTCCAGTGCACAAAATGCCTAGGCTTTGGCCACGGCAGACGTTTTTGCAAGGATACAGCGGATCTGTGCGGTCATTGTGGCGGCCCACACATGAGAACAGAATGCGCTGACTGGCTGGCCGGCATCGCGCCAACATGCCGGAACTGCACCAGGGCTGGCCTGCATAATACAGAACACAACGCGTTCAGTCTGGAGTGCCCGACGCGCCGCAGATGGGATGAACGCGTCCGAATGACAGTGTCCTATTGCTAAAGGCACCCAAGACGAACAAACTCCATACCTGTTTATGCAAGCAAACCTTCAACGGAAAAAGCTGGCAACTAACGAACTACTCCTAGAGGCGGGAAAGCGTGGTGCTTCTATTGCAATGTTGCAGGAGCCGTATACAGGAGGAGCCCAAACCATGCGGAGTGTCAGAGGCTTGCGTGTCTTCCAAAATACGGAACCAGGCAACGGAACAGTAAAGGCAGCAATAGCAGTCTTCAATCAAGACATACATATAATACAGTACCCTAAGCTCACCACAAATAACATCGCGGTGGTGGGAATCCGTACAAGCGCATGGGAAATAACACTAACAGCCTTCTACTTTGAGCCCGACCAGCCTGTAGAGCCCTACCTTGAACACCTAAGGAAGATAAACAGCACCCTAAAGCCCAAAAGGTGGATCATTGGTGGCGACGCCAACGCGAAAAGTTCCTGGTGGGGAAGTACAGACCTCGATCACAAGGGGGAAGAAACAGCCGGCACTATCGACGAGCTAGATCTACACATATTAAACAAAGGCAATACTCCGACTTTCGACACCATCAGGGGAGGCAAACGATTTAGTAGCTTCGTCGACATAACAGCGTGTACAACAGATCTACTGGATTTGATAGACAACTGGAGAGTCGATGAAGGCCTAACAAGCTCGGACCACAACGCCATAATCTTTAACATCTTCCTACGAAAATCAAAGGGCATGAAAATAGAAAGAACAACTAGAATCTTTAACACCAAAAAAGCCAACTGGGCCGACTTTGAGGAAAAATTTAGACAACACACAGCAAACAGCAACCTAACAGAAACAAATATTGCAAAAATTAAAACAGTAAAGTCACTCGAAGAAACGACAGACAAAATCACACAAGCCGTCACTGAAACAAGCACGCAAACTATACCAAGAAAGAAAGTAAAGGAAGTACTTTCATTTCCCTGGTGGTCCGAAAAACTCTCCAGCATGAAACACGACGTCGCTACTAAAAAGCGAAGAATAAGATGTGCCGCACCCGTCCGTAGAGCGAAAGTCGTCGAATACCTGAAACAGAAGGAGCAATACGAATCCGAAGGCTCAGATAGAAAGCTGGAAGGAGTTCTGCGCAAAACAGGACAAGGAAGGGGTTTGGGAAGGAATTTACAGGATTATCGGGAGAACGACAACGAGAGAGGTGGACCAACTGCTAACAAAAGACGAGAAGACGCTAGATGCCAAAGACTCCGCGAAACTGCTAGCAAACACATTCTACCCGGAAGACCCAGCTGAGTGCGACAACGAGCGACACAGCCAGATCAGGCAGCTGGCAGATCATGTAAACGCTGGCGACGAAACAGACATTTGCGACCCACCATTCACCATGACCGAGCTCAGCATGGCAAGTCGTTCTCTAAACCCCAAAAAGGCTCCGGGCGCAGACGGATTTACAGCGGACATTTGCTCCCACGCCATAAACAGCTCGCCTAATCTCTTCCTTGAACTGTTTAACAAATGTCTGGCACTACACCACTTCCCCAAGGCCTGGAAAGCAGCCACAGTAGTCATACTGAGGAAACCAGGGAAAAATACGTACACCATCCCAAAAGCCTACCGGCCAATTGGACTACTACCCGTATTAGGCAAAATATTAGAAAAAATGACTGTAGCTCGCCTCAAGTTCTACCTACTACCGAGGCTTAGTACTCGCCAGTTCGGATTCATGCCACAAAAAAGCACCGAAGACTCCCTCTACATCCTTATGCAGCACATCCGCAAGAAACTCGGTGAAAAGAGAATCATCACACTAGTTTCTCTTGATATAGAAGGGGCGTTCGACAACGCTTGGTGGCCAGCTATAAGAATCCGCCTGGCTGAGGAAAAATGCACCATAAACTTGAGACGGCTGATAGATAGTTATCTCAGCGACCGCAGCATCACGGTTAGATATGCCGGAGAGGAATATACCAAGGCCACACACAAAGGCTGCGTACAAGGTTCCATTGCAGGACCTATAATGTGGAATTTATTACTAGACCCACTCTTAAAAAACCTGGAAAGCATGGGCCAACACTGCCAGGCATTCGCAGACGACGTCACTCTGGTTTTCGACGGCGAAACCGCAGAAGAGATACAGAGACGAGCCGATGTGGTACTTAGACATATTTGGGTGTGGGGTATAGAAAACAAGCTCCGATTCGCAGCACACAAAACCAATGCAATTACCATTACGCGAAAACTCAAATATAATACACCGCGCCTAAGCATGGGAGGGATCGACATCAGCACGTCAAAAGAAGTCAAAATACTCGGAATCACAATAGATGAGAAGTTGACGTTTAGCACACACATCTCGAACGTCTGTAAAAAGGCAATAGGCATCTACAAGCAGTTAACTAGAGCCGCAAAGGTGAGCTGGGGTCTGCACCCAGACGTAATACGTACGATATACCTGGCAACAGTAGAACCAATGATCCTATACGCAGCAAGTGTGTGGGCACCAGCCGCTAGCAAACTAGGAGTACAAAAACAGCTGGGCACCGTCCAAAGAGGAATTGCGCAAAAACTGTGCAAAGCCTACCGAACTGTCTCCTTAAACTCAGCATTAGTGCTAGCCGGAATACTCCCTCTTGACCTCAGAATTCGTGAGGCAGCCTCACTATATGAAGCTAAGAAGGGAGTACCCCAATCAATCTTAGGAGACAGAGAGGTTGAACAGATGGCATCCGCCATACCGTCCCAGCATCCCACGCAGCTAGTCGGCTTAAAGTTTGACTACGTAGAGAATCAAGAACAAGCGAATGGCCACAACCAAGGCGGCCAAGTGCGAGTGTACACAGATGGCAGTAAGATAGAGGGCAAGGTCGGGGCTGCATTATCTTGGTGGAGTGGAGACTCTGAAACGAATGCCTTCAAACTTGCCTTACCAAGCTATTGCACGGTGTACCAGGCGGAGCTCTTGGCAATTTGCAAGGCCACAAGAGAGATAGTCAAACACCAAGCGTCCTCGTACGGTATCTACAGCGACTCAATGGCGGCCCTCCAAACAATCTCAAACCCTGCTTGCCTACACCCGCTAGCAGTGGAGACAAGAGAAAACCTACACAACATATCTCTCCAGAACAAGGACGTTTCCTTATTCTGGATTAAAGCACACGCGGGATTGGAAGGCAACGAAAGAGCGGACCAACTGGCAAAGGAGGCCGCCAAAAAACTGAAGCGCAAACCGGACTACGACCGATGCCCGATCTCATTCGTCAAGCGAAGCATCCGCATGGCCACGCTGGAGGAATGGGATCGTAGGTACCGTATGGGTGAAACTGCTACCATCACCAAGATGTTCTTCCCCAGTGCCATAACAAACATCAAAAGATTGGCCATACCTCTACAAATTTAATCAGCTATCAGTAAGTTATGTGAACCATTTAATTACTAGATAATTATTTAGTCATTAAACCTGGTTGCACACTTGAGTGTCAAGGGAAATAATGTGTTCTGTTCAAATCGAAACAGTTAACCAAAAACATGACTTCATAAAGATACCTATTATTTGGCCCTTTTCACTTCCCAGTCCAAAATTCAGTGCCACAATAATTATACCTTTAAGTGCGTTTTGACGGGAACGGGTATTACTTGGTTTTTAGTAAAAACTTAAGACTGCCTCGTGGATCGTGTTGGTTGCAAGCGCGAAAGCCGATCGAGAGGTCCAGGGCTCAAATTGCGGGTCAAGTACTATTAGATTTTCGTAATTTGGTTTTTCTAGTAGTGGCTCGGAGTTTGGATTTGGGCCCGATATATGGCAATAGGCCCACCACCAATTCCACAATGGGACCTAAATGTAACTGATGAAACGTGGGAGTGTATTACTACACTCCTCGACGTTCCTCTTCGGGGATTACAGGCGAGATGTTACGTTTATTTAAGTATGCGCCTTATCGTAAAGCAAGTATCCAAGACCAAAGAACTATGTTGACTGCGTGCTGGTAATATTGGGAAGCAATGCACGTGCGCCAGTGGTCAATGACTGTATAACGGTGGCCCGAGGTCCGTCTTGTGTAATTGATCATTAATTTGATTTTGGTTCACAGAAAGGCCTTTTGTTTCTACTTTACTATTTAGTTGATTCGAATAAATCGATTCGGTCCATGATCCATGTTATTCGTGAAACGGTTAAAATATTCTGTGAACTTTAGTATTTGCTACAGAGTCAGTTTTAATTTTGAACGACATTATTTTGTAAGTTGTAAAGTTCATTTTAAATCATGTTTTTTTATCATTTGACATACATATATAATATGTGGACTACCTACTAATAAATAATAATACGATAAGGTTATAACGATTGTAATAGTAGATATACAATAAGGTTCTTTGGAATGTCGTCTAATGATTTTGATGAAATTTTGTATTATAATAGGTAGGGTATAGGCAATATAGGGTTACTATCAATTACGGAAACGAATATAAGCAACTCCTTCTAACCGGAAAATATCATATTCTCACGGCAATTTACAATAATTTCGTACGACGTCTAATATCCCAGATGAGAAATACTGATTTTAGGATTTTCGAATAGAATATTAGCATTCATGTACTTGTATTATCTAATTCATCAAAATCGTAAAAAAATATTTTTATGGTAATAGACTCATCCCTACTCCATGGTAGGACGTAAACGTGACTGATGAATAGGCTTTTCCTAGACTAGCGTACATCATTATAGGACACCTCTACGTTTTCCATCATGCGAAACTGCGCCCGCTAGCCTCTTACATAAAACAACATGGGAGTGTACTGCACTCCATTGCCTACCTCTTCGGGTATTGTAGGCTTGATGTTACGTACATTAAGTTATTTATAAAATCAGTAATTTGACGGCTAATTTAAGTACAGCACCCAATTGCAATATGTTATACATCTATGCTATGTATCTGTCTCCATTTATTCCACCGAGATTCATTGAGCGATATAGTTTATTTGTATGTTTTTTATATATAGTCACCGGTCGATGTATTTGCACGTACCTAGTATGTATCAGGCATTTAAAGTAGTAAAGTCGAAACAGTATTGGGAGCATACGAAGCAGTTGGTAACAAGCATTGGATGGATACACAGATGTGTGTCTTCTCCGTAAACTCGTTATTTGAAGTACAATTTAAAAATCCATATGTTTCTTTCTCACATTCAATATGATGATAACGATGATAACGTTGATGATAATAATTATGTTGATATTCATGGTGATGATGATAAGCCACCCATACTCTAAGCCAGTATGTTAATTGGCGAATATCCAATTAAATTAGACAAATAAAACGTCAATTAAATTAGACTTCAGTTCCCAATGTTTGCTTAAAGATTGTCGGGTGTTTTTTAGTGGAATGTAAAATATCAGCGACCAAGTTAATGTTCCAAAATGGTCATTGTTTAAGTAATTTGGCGTTTAATTTCTAAAGACGATCATCATGTCTTCAATATAAATGTGATACGATCTCAACTGGATCTAATTTAAAATGTATGACGATAAAAGGTAAATTGTTGCAATTTGGAGAGCTTTAAAGTGGATTTTTACTTTTCTGTAATATATTTAGAGTAGCGGAATTGAAATGCTTACAAAAAAGCCCATTTTGCTCAGTCGATTAATCAAAAACACCTGGAGTAGCTGGAATGCGAGGGAGCCATGTCTTATTGAACGTAAAATATTCGTGAAGAAAAATTCAGTCTTGGCCATTTAATCGGAACTGCCGTTGACTTGGGATGTTTATTCCGTAGTACTTGTAGCATATTGGATGAGTTCACAGACGTTGAAAAATTAAAATGTTTTATGGGAAATTCACCTTTCATTTGATTCTTTTGTTACCAATAGAGTGAAAACGACCGTAGGCTTGAATTTGTTTCGAACCTTTTGAATTTGTTATTGATCAAAAGATGACGTGATTTTTACGATTTTAGGTATTTGATTGTGATTTTGGAAGGTGATCTGTGTACATCAGTGGTACCATAAAATGGATAATGATGATATTGGATATGTCAGTAAGAGTTCCGTTTCTCTTATTTCGGATAGTGTTTATCGAGTATGTGAATCACGCAATCGGTATATTACAGAGCCTCGGCGTAATGCGATCCTCCAGGAATTAATTTCATTATGTTTGAAATTTGAAAGTCTCTTGTGATTTTATTCATTATTCTATTCTGTGTATGCACTAATATGAGGTATGGTAATACAATATGATTAACTGTACCCAAACGAATATGTCGATAAGATTGTAGTAATTGTATGAACTCTTTTAACCTTTCTGGAGCTGATTACTCACTGAAGTGCGAAGTACTTTATAAAAAATATGCTTACAAATATTTTAATAATGTGGCATAAATGATGAAGCCGTAATAAATGGCCGAAGTAGAAGCTATTTATCAAAAAATACATTTTCAATTTAAACTGGCAAATAATTTAACATTTGCTACAACAGATATATTAACGTTTAACTTTAGCACTTTTGTCGAAGAACATCATATGCTAGTGCCCCAGGAGTTATTTGGAAAAGAGCCCATTCCACATTATACACGCGCGCAATAATAGCGAGCGAAATAACATAATCCAAACAATCAAGCAACTAATTAAGTAATAATTGTGCTAATGGTAAATAAACATTGTATTATATTCACTTCCGCGTTCCCAACAATTAATTGTTCTAAAGTCTACTCGGAATGGTAGTTGATTTTATATATCTTTTGTTTTAAAACTAGATCTCGGATGTACGTTTCAATCGAAGTCGATAGTATTATATTAACGCTTACATTGCACAGACAAGAATCGTTTCAACCATTTGTGTCGAATGATAAGACTTACAAAATGGATTGTAACTTTCGTCCGCCTACATCCGTTAGGACATTTCTGGTGAAAGAATTTAACTGGTGTATTAAAAGTTAGCCATCACTTTCCGCATCGAACCACTCGCCGTGCGATGAGAACGATGGTAATACAAACCAATTAGGTACCAGTGCTTTACTTTCGTATTTTCACTCCTAATGCAATCACTTCATCTTATTCATCTTCGTCTTAAGGTCGCCGTTATTATAGGGTATATTGGGAACCATACAATTTAAAGGCGTTGAGTATGGTATAAATTTATTAATTCATTTCCTAATCGTTCTTGACGTGATGCACAGGATTCTTTTAAGATGGAACGAGTTTTCTGTCAGACTCCCTAAGCGTTATTAGTGTCCATGAGTGATAACTACTTATAATTGAGCATCCACATCCTGTTTAACAACTATTTGCTTATATTTATGATAAATAGTAAGTTATGTATTAAACTTATTAAGGACATAGTTCACTAGATACAGATACGAATATAAAACAGTAAATTGTGGCTGAAGGAAATTTTTTTAAAATGATTTTCGGGTACACGTTACTGTTTCGTTTATCTCTAATAGCACGTTACCGCACGCCACCGAGCTCGATCCTCAGCTTTATATGTAAATACCAAGATGTTTCCAATAC
>DVPF01000124.1:0-11436 GCA_018239045.1 Yanguna cosyra | reverse complement strand
ATCAAAGACCATCCATCTAGCCCCGAAAGTAAATTACAATACGACAATAAACCCGAAACTGTTAAAAGTCCTGATTATGTGTTACGCGAAACAACTGAACCTCGAGAAGATAAGAATCGTGAATTGAAAACTATCACATCGAAATCGATTATAACCGAACCTTCAGTAACGTCATTGACGATTAAGAAAAACACTATTGAACTTCCAAATGGTGGTTGGACGTTAAAAGATGCTATTCAACAAAATCTGTTCGATCCATCTACAGGATTATTTATTATTCCGGGTACTGACAGGGTTTTAGACCTAAAAGAAGCATTACATTTGAACATTATCAATCCTGAATCCGCTAAAGTAGTAGATCCCAAAACCAAAAAAGAAATTTTATTAAATAGAGCTTTAGATTCTCAAATATTAGATAGCACAGGTCGTTACAAGTATCAATCATACATTATAACTATGAAAGAAGCTATAGAGCGTAAGTTAATAATATTTATACGTCTTTCAACAACAATTTCTACGCATAAAGTTATAACAATTACATCCATAGCCGGAATGCCTGATAAGATGGAAATTTCCGAAATTCAGGATACTCAAACAGACAAAACTATTTCTGACGAACAATCTGCTTTAGAACCAGTACAGGTACAACCAGGAATTATCTATGACCCTGCCACAGCGTTAGTTATATCAACAACATCTGGTGTTTCGGAAAATATTATCGAAGCTGTGGATCGGGGTGCAGTGCCCGCCAACGCAGTAAATGTCGTAGATCCTAAAACTACTAAATTGGTTCCACTGAAACAAGCTATTAGCAAAGGTATTATTGATCAGCAATCGGGTGACTATAGTGATATATCAGGCAAGAGAATAAGCCTAGCCGATGCAGCTAAAATCGGTCTTGTAGCTGTTGTAGGAGCTCCTCTAGTGGCGGCTACTAAAGTTATTCAATTAGTTAAGAGCAGTATGGTTAGGGATCCAAATACCGGGGAAGAAATACCCATGGAGGTAGCTTTCGAGAGAGGATTAGTTGATCCAGTAACTTACAAAAAATATGAGGATTCTATTAGGGATAAATCTCCGGATACAAGTATTGTACAAACGAGTGCTGAGCAGAAAACATCAAACCGTAGTACTATTACAATTTCTAAAGTAACAAAAACAACAATTTTAGATCCAAAGACAGGTGATGAGTTATCTGTGGAAGACGCATATGCAAGAGGCCTTATGGATCCAGTTAGTTATGAAAAATATACACAGTCTTTCAAGGATAGATCTACAAGTCCCGAAGTGAATTTACCAGACAATAAATCTTTCAGTACGCTTACATATTCGCAAACGACATCTAAGCCCATGTCAGTTGGAGCTGCTGTTTCAGAAGGCTTTATAACTGTTGAATCGATCCAAAATAGCCTTTCAGCTGATAACCGTAAGAACATTCGCGATAACGATCCTACCGAAAAAGAAGATGGTGCCTCTAAAGGTATTGATTTGACTAAGGTGAAATCTAGTAAAAATATAAAATATGATATTGCTGTTGCTAGAAAACAAGTTCCTGAGGTACAATCAGAGACTAAGCCGATTGTTTTACAAAAATTAAGAAAACGCGTTTTACCATCGCAAGAAGCTGTCGACAGAAGGTTAATAAATCAAGAAACTGCGAATATTTTAAAAGCTATTAAATCTTATAAAGATGAGGATGGTTCTTCTATGACACTTGAAAAGGCAATAGAATGTGGTCTTGTAAATAAAAGACAGGGGAATATTGTTGATCCCGTACGTGGAGAAATCATGAGTATAAACGAAGCTATTAATAGAGGTATCTTAGATCCAGAAGGCCAAGACGAAGTATTGATTCCCATAGTTAGAAGCTTAACTATTTCAGAAGTTATGGAACAAGGTTTATATGATCCGTCAACAGGAAAAATAATTCACCCTGAAACAGGGAATCACTTGTCTTTAAAAGAAGCCATAATATGTGATATCGTTGATCCTTTATCTGCTATAACTTTGTCACCTGGATCAAATATAACACTTACCGAAGCCATTGAAAAAGGTATCGTAGACTGTGACAAAAATGTTATTAAAACTATTTCTGGTCCCATTGATTTTATAACAGCTGTTAATTATAATCTGTTCCCTGAAACAACATCGACAAACAATATCGAAGAAATACCTCCCGCTGCAATGACTTTATCTGTTGCCTTAAAACGTAACCTTGTTAATCCACATACTGCAGAATTAACTCATCCGCTTACTGGAAAGTTCATCACGATAGGAGAAGCTATCGATAAAAACATATTAATGGGTGTTCCATACCCTCAGACATCTTCTACAATTCCTTTAAAAGAAGCTTTAAAACAAGATCTTGTTAATCTAAAGGAACGAACATTCACTGATCCAAAAACTAAATTGAAAATTTCACTAGACAAAGCAATGGAACAAGGATTAGTAGCAGTTAAGCTTGATAAAGACACATCCGAAATCAGTGGCGTTGTTACAACAATTACTGAAACATTTTCATCTGAACACACGATTACAACCAAAATGGTGGAACTTCTTGCTGATTATGTACTTGTTAATACTAATCAAGTTCAAAATACAAAAACCGGAGAAATCTTTTCCATAGAAGAAGCTCGTCAAAAAGGAATTATAAAAGAAGAACAAACGAATACTGAACAATTCATCGTAAGTGATACAAATATAAATTTTGATGACGCTCTTAACCTTGGTTATATAAATATCGAGTCTGGTACGTTTACAAATCCCAATACTGGTAAGACATTGTCGATTGCGGAAGCAGTAAACTCTGGTGTATTAAATACTGAAATATCGCCTGGATCTTCATCGCTTTCAATAAACAAGGAATTGGAAATGCTCGATCTTAATGCAGCATTTGAACTATTATTTGATGACAAAACCCAAAAGTTTAGGGATCCTAAATCACCGAATAAAGTGGTTACGTTCAAAGAAGCATTAGAGAGACGAATAATTGATCCTAATTCAGTTATATATAATGTAGAGGCTGCAGAACCGGTTACACTTCAGCAAGCACTTGAGACGGGGCTTATAGATAAAAAGACAGGAAAATTAAAAGAACCCGAAACAGGTAAGTCAATCGATATAAAAAAGGCAGCGAAAATTGGTTTGGTTGCTATAGTAGCTGCACCAGTCTTGGCTGGAATGGCAGTAGTACAAGGAACAAAAATAGTAACTAACAAAATTATGAAACCAAAGCAACAGGAAACTATTATATCGGAAGAAGTTATTAAACTTGATCCATCAGAAAAAAACATTAGCAAATCAAGTAATCAATCCGGTTCTCTAAAGCCAATAGAATCAGAAAATGACTCCTTGGCTGTAATTGATAAGGTTAAACCTAAAACATTTGAAGGTGATGTAATAACTGAACGTAAAGTACAAGAAAAATCCAATATTGCTGAACAAATACTTAAACCAAAAGAAGAAGTTACACCACACGTATCGACAGAGAAGGTAAAGAAGGCACGAGATGTTGTTTATGACGAAAAACTAGTATCAGGTGAAGGTACAATAATAGTTAGCGAAACAAAGTCGAGCACTACAACAACCAATTTACAAGGAGAAGGGCAAAAAGTTTCACCAATAAAAATTAAGCCATCAGAAGATAAACTAGGTATAAAAGAAGTGCCTATTAGTCCGAATGTCCCCAAAGAATTCGATACAGGTATACAGACAAAGCAAATAAGCGATGATAGGGAAATCATAGGACAAACACAACCATCTGATATTTTATCAGATGATAAAAAAGCCGCTATTGAAGAAGGTATTCCAGCTATTGATGAAATTCGCCGAAAATCTCCAAATGGTGAAGAAGTTACAACTATTATCAAAACTATTCTTACTACATCAGAGCCAACTGAATTAATTACTGAACACACGAGCACTGTCATCACAACAACGGCTTCTAAAGTAACTACAATTGAAATTACACAAAACGAATCGTCATCTTATAATGTTATAACGAAAGAATCAAATGAACCTCCACGTAGTATCGAAACTACATTTGAAACAAAAGAAAGAAAAATATCACCTGACCAAGTAGACAAGGCTCTTGCGGTGGAAAAACCAGATGACGTTTACAAAACAATACCAGAAAGTGACGAAAATAAAGTGACTAAACTTGTATCTAAAGATACAAAAGAAGAGACCAAGGACCTCCATGAGTTGTCTTCAGAGAAATCGGAAGATACTAAATCAAAAATGCCTTCATCAGCAATCAGTTATGATCCAAATACTAACAGTGTAATTGAAAGTTCTACTGGAGTTGCTGTAGATGTTCTTACAGCCGTAAAGAAAGGAATTATTTCATCCGAAGAGGTTACAATTTTTGAACCTTCAACCGGAAAGCAAATCACTTTAAAGGAAGCGGTAGACGAGGGCGTAATAAATGAAAAAACTGGTGAAATTAAGGATAAATCTGGACGCAAAATGACTTTTGCTGATGCTGCGAAACTAGGCTTAGTGGCTGTTGTCGGCGCACCACTATTAGCAGCGTCAATAGCCGTGGATGCAGTAAAAAATGTCATTGAATCAAAAGCAGGTGAGAAACCTGTGCCAGATGAAATATCAGAACGACTAAAAGAGGCTGGAATCCCAAAAGAAGATTACAAAAAGCCTTCACTTCGTGGTGAACACGAAGATACGCAGAAACCTGATGAAAATGTTACTGCAATTGAAAGTTCCTTGATGAATAACTATTTGAAACCGAATAAAATAGCTAGCGACGATGGAAAAGTTATGTCTGTGCTTCTAATTGATGCTGAAAAGCAACCGTTAAGAGTAATTGAAGAAATTACAGAACAAAATGTTACTAAGGAAATACCAAAATCTGTAGAAGTGCTGTGGGAAAACATTGCTTTAATAGATGCTATTTCACAAGGAAAAATTGAACCCAAAATATGCCGTATCCTAGTTAATGGGGTTGAAACTCCTTTGACAGTTCAAGACTCGTTAGAACAAGAACAAATTAGTAGGTTTACCCCGGTTGACGTGATTTCCAAAAATTGCGTTGTTGTTAGAGAGTCAAAACCTAAACGTTGTATTGCTATTTCCCAAAAACTAACTCCGGAGGAATTGTCTGAAATGGGCATTTATGATATTGAGAAACAAACATTCCTCAATCCCGAAACTGGTGCACAAATAACATTTGAAGAACTTGTCTACGGGTTGCATATATTTGACCCAAGTACTATTTTAGTCAAGGATTTGGCTTCCAAATCCGATAATTACATTCCTTTCGACGAAGCAATTGCAAGGCCTATTATCGATAAAAGTACTGGCTACATGGTTAACCCTAAAACGGGAAAACGCGTGTCTTTCTTGGAATGTGTTCAGGTCGGTTGGATAGTTGAAAAACCGGAAGATATTTCACTTCCTGAGCAAGTTTCGATCGAGTCTGCCTTAGAACAAGGAATATACAACCCCAAAACTGGCGAAATCAAGAACATCAATACTGGTGAGCTCGTACCCATTGGTGAAGCGGTTCAAAGAGGTATAATAGATCAGGAATCTCTTTTAATAAAAGTTCCACGAACGAATGAAAATATATCATTTTCTGATGCTATTGAACGAGGTGTTATAGAGATACATGAGGGTATAATTACGATTGTAGAAACTCATGAGACCATAGAAGTGTCAGTTGCAATCCAACGCGGAATAATTACTATCATTAGGAGACCGATTTCTATTGAAGCAGTAATCGTCAAGGAAATGTACGAGTCGAAATCTGGAAAAATTAAAGATAACATTAGTGAGCAATATGTTACTGTTATAGACGCTGTAGATAGGAACATCGTACATCCAACTATTTCTGAAATTAAAGATACAGAATCGGACAAATTCGTGCCACTGTCGGAAGCACTAGACACAAACCTAATAAATTCTGAAACTGGTAGGATTAAAGATAAAAAGACTGGTAAAGACATTCCATTAGACGATGCATTGAGGAAGGGTTTGATAGCCACTAAAGAAATTACATTTTCCTTAATCGATGTTATAGAATTAGGTTATTATTCCCCAGATACATGTAAAATATTGAATCCAAAAACGGGCGAGACGATGACGCTCGCTAAAGCTATTAACGATAAACTTGTCGATCCTTCTGATGTAAGAATCAAAGATGACAAATCTGAAGCTGTCGTTCCTTTTGAACAAGCTGTGAAAAGTGGTCTCATAGATTTAGAAAAAGGCATTATTACAACTCCTCTTAGTAACCTCAAGGAAGCAAGTGAAAAAGGTTATCTGCTTAGTGACAAAAAGCCTTGGACTTTACAAGAAGGTTTAGTTCAAGGATTCTACGATCCAGAAACTGGCCTTCTTACTATCCAAGACGTCACTATGACACTCGATGATGCTATTAAAATAGGTAATATCAATCCAGAAGCTTTAACTGTAAGGAATTCTAGTAGTGGTGAAATTATCTCTCTAGGAGATGCTATCAAGGTTGGTATCATTGATTCGAAAGAAGGTAGAGTTAGAGATCCAATAAAAGGTGACAATATATCACTCACTGATGCTTCAGAGCGGGGATTAATAGTTCCTGCAAAGCGTAAACTCAGCTTACCTGAGGCTGTTTTCAAAGGATTCTATGATCCTAAAACTGGAAAATTCTCACATCCTCAAAGTAAAGAAAAAGTCCCAACTGATAGGGCAATCCGAAAACGCATGTTAGATCCTCAGTCAACTTTAGTTCACGTCGGTGGCAAAGTAATACCTTTTGAATTCGCTGTTGACAGAGGTATTGTAGATGGTAGAACAGGTACTGTTTTGTTAGGTGACGAAAGGATAGATTTCCGGGAAGCTTTTGAAAGAGGTATTTTAGTGGAGGTCCGAAAACCACTCTCTCTGGTTGAAGCTATTGAGAAAGGGGTTTACAATGAAATCACGGGACTCTTTATGGATCCACAAACTGGTAAGAAATATACTCTTATTGAGGCCATTAAAATGACTTTAATTGATCCTCACTCGGTCCATATTCAAGACAACAGGTTAGGAAAGTGGGATAAGATTACATTATCAGAGTCGATAGAAATAGGTGTCATAGATAAACAATCAGGCAAAATTAGAAATATAAATAATGACAATGAAGAAATTAGCCTCCGCAAAGCTTTCGAAATCGGCTTACTCGTAGATAGCAAGGCACCTATAAGTTTACAACGTGCATTACATCAAGGCCTTTATGACGATGTTACAGGTAAAATTATTGACCCGGCAACAAGTCGTAAAATTACCTTACATGAAGCCATTAGGCGGTCCGTTATTAGTCCAAAATACCTTTGTTATTTCGACAAAAAGTCAGAAAAACCATTAACATTAGCTGAATGCTGCCGTAGTCAAATAATTGACAGAAGAAGTGGCAAATTTGTTGAACCAGGCTCGGATATTCAAGTGCCTCTATCGGAGGCCATGAGTTTAGGTTTAATAGTTGACATCGAAAGTGCAGGTTTCACTTTGTATGAGACATTAGCTATGAACATGTATGAAATAACGGAACATGTGTTTGTACATCCCGTTAGTGAAAGAAAAATATCGCTTAGGAATGCAATGGATGAAGAACTTATTAATCCCGAAATATCTTTAATTAAGAACATTCCCTTAAGTAAGTATGTTAATTTGACTGAAGCGATAAATTCAGGTATTGTAGATGAAAATAATAGCGTCTATGTGTTACCCAACGGTAATCAAATAAATTTAGTAGATGCGAAACATCGCGGTTTGGTAGTGACTTCGAAGAAAAATTTAAGTCTAGAAGAAATTATAAGAAACGGACTATTCAGAGCTGACAATGGAAAGATTGTAGATCCTAACACTAACGAATTTGTTGACCTTAATAAGGCCATTGAAATAAATCTTATTAATCCTGAACACACAATTGTTAAAGACAGCTCTAGTAACAAATTCAAGCCTTTAGTTGTTGCTATTCAACAAGGCGATGTTGACGTAACTAAGGGTAGGGTTCTCGATACCAAAGCCAAGAAAACGTACAGCTTAGACATTGCTTTTGATAAAGGTCTTCTTGTTACCATTATTCAACCAATTACATCACAAACTGTCATTAGGCGTTATGTACCAGATTCAGCTGCTACAAAAGAGCCGATACTTAGAGAGTTTACGTTAGACGAAGCCATCAAATATGAATTTGTCGATCCAGATACCGCTTTAATCAAAGATCCTCATAAAAATAAATACATTCCGCTTCAGCTAGGCATCGCCGAAGGTATAATTGATAAAAATGCTAAAGGGTTATTTGACCAAAGTGGAAGATCGCGTACACTTTGTTTCATCTTTGAAAACGGTTTAATTGTATACATTCGTGAACCACAAACTTTCGAACAAGCTATTGAAGCCGGGCACCTCAATATCAATACAGCTCGGTTTACTGATCCACAATCCAACGAAGTTTTGACGATTAAAGACGCTGCCACTTTGGGCTATGTTGATCCGGACACGGCGCTTATAAAGGATAATCTCAAGAAAAGATTGATCAAGCTCCCCGAAGCTTTCCGAAAAGGACTCATGGATGCTGATAAAGGAAATATCTTAGACACGGAAACATCTAAACTCAACACCTTGAGTGCGGCGATCGAGAGCGGTCTTCTTATGACGCCCAAAAAGAGTTTTACACTGATTGAAACTTTGAACTTCGGTATTTACAATCCAACTACTGGCGCACTGAATGATCCGTTCATAACGACAAGCGTCATGGACCGAAAGAGATTAACGTTAGGCGAAGCTATACAACAGGGCATCGTAGATCCATCCAGTACTGTCGTTAAAGACCCGGAAACTGGAAAAATATTGCCATTGGTACAAGCTATAGATAAGCAGCTGATCAACCCCAATGAAGGGAGATTAGTTATTGACCCGCAAAAGAATGTCAGTCTCGATTTAGTCAAAGCTTTTAAGAAGGGTTATTTACTGCCAGCAGAAACGAGGGTGAGTTAAAAAATATATTTGTTACGCTTAGATTTTGTGCTTGTTTAAGCAAAGGTGTTGCTTTACATTTCCTTTTTCACTTTCAACCGGTGATCTATCTTATCTGAAGCATATTATTATAGCTTAAACATTGGCATGGCACGACACCCACAAGACTTGTTGTCAAGACTGGGTTATAGGCTATGTGGTGACGTCACAGTTTGTGGCCTACACTAATATAAAATTATTATGTACTCATAGTAAATCTATGCTACCTATAACTTAAGTCATCCTCAATGTTGGATCGTGTTTTTTTGTGTAGTTTAAATTTGCACGTTTTGTATCATAGACTTTTTCAAGTTCTATCAAGGTCGACAATATATAAATACCATACGATCGCTTATGAAGTAACGTAACAGGCAAAAATCTTTGTACTAACTTGACGTTATCAGAAGGCCCCATATAAAATCTTCATACTCGTATTTCAATGTGTAGGAAATTTAGCTTTTGGTTGCTTCAAAAGTAAGCGTACGGTTAATTAGTTGACTAAATTATTTCTTGTATATATACATACATGTATATGATCATTATTTTTATCAATTGATCGTCGACCATAGAACTTATATAATAATGCGGGATAGTGCCTTTAGAATGACGTTCAGTTTTATAAGTAGCCGATAATATTTTATTTTTGTAATCGATGTCTTGTGCCGTTCATAGATGCTTAAGTTTAGGGTAAATCGCTCAACAATTGTTGGTTTTCAAAACAAATTCTTAAGAATTAACAAGCGCTGAAATATTAATTGTATTTGTAGAATAACACTTAATATTTCAACGCTTCTAAAAAAATCAATTGTCTATTAATTGACAAGACGAAAACTAATAATTGTAACAAAGCGAATTTGTGCTTATTCACATAGTAATAAGGCTCGATGTATGTTGTTTTTTATTTCCAGCCGTTGCCTGCGATGCTAAAGAGCCCTTTTGAGCTAAATCGTGAATGCTTGCCTTTGAGGGATCATATTAACGACGATTTTACGAACCATCAACCGTATCGCCAAATACCTAACATCCATAATCACTCTGTGCTAAGAATTGTATGAAACGCGCCGACGGACTGTCACAGTCCCGGCCGTCAAAGTGAATACCGTGCTTTTATTTGTTTGCCTCATCATTAAAAAGAAAACCAGCTTCTATGACAGCTGTTCTTGATTTCCAATTTTCCAAAATCGAATTGTTTCTTAGCATTCCCTACTATTGCCCCCGAATGTTTTTGTTCCGAAATACTCATTCCTTAGCCACATGCTCACACCGTGGAATGCATGACGAACGCTAAGCTATCGTGCTGTCGAGTATACGGCGGGTACTTGCGACGCAAACATTCACAAAATCCATGAATGGGTAATACATTTTGTACCAACACAAACACCAGAAGGTAGTATTTATAATTCATTATCGACTTATATTAAACAGTCTCCTCCACGTGAGATATTATTTCGTTATTTCTCAGTATCTTGTACATACATATAACTGTTTTATTGTCGTAGAATCCAATGAAATAAGATCTCATTAAATAGCAAAGTAAAACAATCGTTCAATTTTCTACAACTACGTCTACATTCTTACTTATCTTCCTACTACTATATATCAGACGAAGCGTCTGTTTGTTTGTTTTTTTTTTCGAAGTTTTCAGATATTCAAAAATTAAAAGGTACTTTGACTCTGTTATTCTTTTTAACAATTAATTCTAATTAAATATACATGACTAAATGTTGATGATGATACAATTTGAAATTTACCTTTTGTTACCTCTTTAATACTATACAAATGCAACCGTCGACGCGACCGTTAAATTGTTCTGGAACATTCGAAGTGTTCGACGTTTGCATTTCACTCACAGCTTGCATGTGTCGCTTCTTGTGCATGGTATCGTGTCTGTATGTTCTAATACCAGGTGTACGCAACAATTGGACCGGTTGTGTCTTGTCACGTTCACGCTCTTTATAATTGGCTGTTTATCGTTTCGCCTCTCTTTGTGTTTTCAGGATGTCTTTGCTTCTATCCGCATAGTCTTGTTGCCGTAGTGTAAGCTTCCTTTACAGGTGTCTCGGGCGATAGACTTAGTCTGACTCTAAACGTGAGCTGCCCTAAGTTCTTCATCTGTCCGCTCCACGTTTGTGAATTTACATCATGTAATTTGTCAAAATTTTGCAAAGAGCGTTATGGGAAAAAAGATTAAGCATCCCCAAATTACCACTGTTCAAATGCACTGTAAAATGGAATGTTTTTGTAATTAAGTGTTGTACAGAGATAGAGAGAAAGTTGCACTGCAATAGTAGAAATAGATGCGATGTAAATTTTGCCAAACGCACCGTAATCCTAAGCCCGTCAGTGGCATCTGTAAATAAACTTGTATCGTCTATCTCACGATGTCATACTAATGTCATATTTTTAAACGTTTAGCAAGCAGTCGAAGAGAAGTAC
>DVPF01000123.1:0-11450 GCA_018239045.1 Yanguna cosyra | reverse complement strand
AAGTTACTTTTTTTTTTTCGAAAAGTATTAAAGGGTTTTTCTAAATTAAAATTTCTAGTAATGGGTCGGAGTCTGGATTTGTGTTCTGTGTATGGCAATAGGCCCAACGACTAATCCATGATGGGACAGGTCACTTGTGACATAAATGGTGAAACGTGCGAGTGTACTACAATCCTCTGTCTACCGCTACACGGAAATAAGGCGTGATGTTATATTATTCTATTTTCGATTGTTATTTATACACAACATGACCTGACCTAAAACATAAACTATAAATCGAATTTTAAGATGCAAAGACGTCTAAACCATTGTTGGTATGTACTTACGAAGTCAGTAACCGAATACAATACACTCGTGGGAATATGATAATTACCTAGATGTTCTCGCCTTTCTGTTCTAACAGAGTTCATTGTTGCTTTTCTAATATCTGGGCTTTAGGTTCAATGAAACTTTAACATAAGGTCCTTGTTAGAACAACAGCTAAGTGAGATTCTGTGTTTAAAAATGCCAAGGCTAAATCCGAATTCGAGCCACTCGGGCCCGAATTCGGATATTTGTAAATACATACAGTAAAAATAAAAGACAAAGATTTAAAATATTTCATTGTTATCCGGATTCTTCATTTGTCATGGTTCATTGGTTTATTTTTTACAGTTTAAAATTGAATCTCTTATTCAACTAGGAGATCACAAAATTTGCCACTCATGATTTATATCACTAGTAAAGTTATAGTCCCAAAATCTTCAATTGGCCAATCTGTGTAAAATTGGCTTTGATGGTAACGGTATCGAAATGGGCCTAAAGGCGCGTGACGTGCTAACAATATTGTTCGTGTTTTTTATTTTCTCAATAGTCTATAAATTATGTGAATAAATTGTTAGCGATTGTCAGTTATGGCCTTAAACAATATATAAAGTTTGTATGCGATGCTGGGCTTTAATAAATTTTATCATCATCAACATCAGCCTATTTTCGTCCACTGCTGGACATAGGCTTCTCCAATAGCAAGCCACTGAGCTCGATCTTCAGCTCTTCGCATCCAACCGCTGCCATTACCTCAATGGCACACACATAAATTTTATGCGATAATAAAATCTGTATTTAAAATACCAGTGTGTTTGCATCGGATATGTTCAGTGGAAATGTAGCCTATATCGCCGTTTCTATGATAAAAAATGCTCAACTTACTTGTATACTTACTTTTATCTTCGTAAGATCTATTTCTATAAGTACCTACCTACAAAATTATGAAATGGCATAACTTCATAAATTTTGTAATAAATGTTCTAAAACTGATTTCGTTTGCATAAAACGCACTGGCGCATATTGTTTTTAACAATACAATTTCATTAGAGGTATTTAAATTCATACCGTTTGTTAAGTAACCGTTACTAGTCAGTTTCTAATTGTACGTGCTCACATAATATAATTATTTAACATACTCTATCTTGCATTAACTAAGTAGGTACTTTAGTTACCATCGCGACTATATTGTAAATACATTTTGCAAAATCACAAGTGAGAATAGGTTTACTACATCAATTTGTGGTATTTCTTTATGAATAAAACAACAGTAATAATATTATGAAATTGATTTCAAACAAAAACTGCTTTTAATTTTTTTCTTACACCAAGGTCATGCATTTCACAAATATATACCTTTACAAGAGACCTAAGTATGTGAACTTGTATAAGACAAATAATGTCCTTGATGACTAACGAAGAAAGTTCGCATGTCAATAGAACTTTGGCTAACTGTTACGCACAGTTATACCCAAATACGCACCTTGTTTTTAAATTCAAATTGTGGCGAATCCAATACAAAATATCACGTAACACAACACGAACATACTCCACACTATTTTATAAAAACACACCAAATAAATAGAATTTATATTTATTTTATACAAAACATCTTTATCTCATAAACACACTACACCGCTAACTTTGAAACGTACTGTCAAAAACTTGCACCACCGGTCTCTGCGACTGGATTTGTATTACACGTTTCTCTTTCTCTCTCTTTATTACGTGTAAAAATTTTAAGAAGAAAAGAGACAGTGGTATTCTATTAGCTCTGTCGCCTAACATCTGAAGATAATGCCTTTTTGCACAGGTAAAAGTAACGGGGTTTTTCTTAAGATGCGTGAATCGAGATAGAGAATATGCAATAAGGTGCGTTTGAATGAAATAAACATAGTTAGGTCATTTTAAAAGGGCGATTGAAATAGTTGCATTAAGGTCATGGGAGCAAAAAACTACGTATGTGAAATGATTTTTGTAATCTAAGTATATAGCGTTCATATGTAATGTACCTTTTGTCACCTATATCTATTAAAAATGGCGGTCAGAACATTATAAATCGTTAATACTTATCAATAATAGTAATTCGGTAACACTAAGCAAAAACTTGTCGAGTCTATGTAATGTTTTAAGTAACAAAGTTACAAAAGAACGCTAATCGGAGCGGAAACGACAAAAATTCAGTGAATGCAAATAAATGTAGTAGGCAGCACTGAAGTAACCGTCAAACGTTTGAATAATTAGGTTGCTATGTATGTACTTTCCTTGTCGATCAATGTAGTTCGCAAGTCATACAGTTTGTTTTCAATAAATTTAAAAATATAATGGAAAAAAAAGAACACATTCTTTTTGCAATAAAATACTGCAATGCAAAAAAGCATCCACTTTGGTCGCACTTTATTGTTATTTTTATCTTTTAAACTGCCTCGTTGGTCGTGTTAGTTGCAAGCGCGACTGACGATCCATAGACTCAAAACCTGGGTCCGAGTACTATTGGATTTTTCTAACTTAGAATTTTTTGTAGTGATTCAGAGTCTGGATGTGTGCCTGGACTGCCTGGTGTATCGCAGTAGGTTCATCATCTATTCCATTGTGGGACGCAAACTGATGTAACGTGCGAGTGTACTACACTCCTCTGCATGCCTCTTCGAGGATTATAGGCGTTTGGTAACGTAACGTAACATCACGCCTGTAATCCTTGAAAAGGTAGGCAGAGGAGTGCAGTACTGCACTCCCACGTTTCGTCAGTTATATATCGTTTGGTCATATTTTATTTAGTCGGAATTTTAAAATGGAAACGGTTCTTTTTGCATTTCCGTAATATTCTTCTATTTGAATTCATATTATAAAGTTTACGTATTATACAATGCAGATTAATTATTTTACTGATTGCTAAAATTCAATAAGTAAAAGAATTCATAGTGTAGCGTTTTCGAAGTTTACTATGTACCTACCTAATGTAGAATTATCAAATGTTGAATGTTTCATAATGATCCACGCATTTTTTCTCTGAATAGAACCATGTGTAAATATAAAGCAGGTTAATTTAATTAATATGGTTCTAAATGTATTCCTCTTATCTGTGGCGGGCCCGGGCCCGGGCGTACTCCATCGTAGCATGCTGAGGTTACAGGTTGTAGGCGGCTAAAATGGATTACATCTTAAAGTCCGTCTTTAACACCTATGACAAGGTTTCGTGATGATAACCTAAAAATAATAACTGTGACTGACTGTTTCATTTGTGCGCCGAAGTATGGAAATTTCTGTGGATAATATGCCACTTGCGGCGCTCCAGCAGTCGCCGAGCGCACCCGGTGATCCAACATTTATACCTACTTAGATCTCTTGCAATCTGTAACCGCGAGGGGATTGAGTTTCATTCAGCTTATTAACTGGAGAAACGTGCATGGATACTACAGTCCTCTAACTACCTATTCATTAATTAAAAGATGTTAAATCCTGACAGTCTATGACTAGTCCTACAAGTATTTGACCTTTGACCATATTAATTTTGGGGTAGCGCACTTGCAAAGGTGCAAGTTTATGTTAAGTGGAAGGATTAAATTGTTTTCATGTTTATTTCTATATTTTATTGTTAATTGAAACGTTACGTGTCCATTTATATGAATTAACATGATGAAAAATAAAGTTAGAAAAAAAAAATATTGCACATCGGCATTAGTAAGAAAAAATAAACATAACTTTACTAATTAAGATGACAACAAAACAACATTGTCATAACAACATAAGGTAAAAAAATGTAAACATAATACATAACAGTATGTAATACTAGTGATCAATAATAAACAAAAGCTTTATTAAAATTGTTTTATTTATATACCAGAGGTGACCATATCCGAATTCAGAATTGCATCTGTGAAAATCATTTTAAGACAGATACTTACTAAAATGTACAATTACACAAATACTAACATACAGTAAGTGGACTGAGGTTACTTGCGCTCCTGATCCCACAATCCTATCATCAATTAACTTTGTCTTATTAAGAACAAAATACTAATCAACAGTATCAGTCCTACCCCTAGTTCTGTATGAGATAGGTTACAGAGCTGTATGGGTGACAGAACCACTTCTCATAGTTACCTACCTGTTAAGTTACTTTCTCCAGATATAAAAATAATTATACATTTCTTTGGATGCCTACATATTTTAACATAGCACTGTAGCCTATCAGTGATGGCTTGCTGTTATGAGATAATACAGCACACTAGCATATTTAATCTAAAGTATAGTTGTTTTGTAGTGTTAGCTTAATATACTTTTAATAGCCTATAAAGTAAATGTGTTAAATAAGAAACCAAAAAACATGTACTAACTATTGAAAAAAATGTTTTTACTCCACTGAGGAAGATAATCACTGAACTTTCTTAAAATGTACACTGGATAGGCAAATAAAGAAGTAAATATAATTTTATTACTCAACAATGATTTAACAATAACGATGACAAAGAACAAAACAATTAAGAATATTATTATTATTTTATTGTTTATTCTATATATCCCTTTTTATGTCAAAGGCATTTTATTAAAAGTCACATAATATTTTGAGTTTTGTCAAGGGTATTCTGAAAGGTCATTTACAGTACATAACATATGTACACTAATTGACTAAATTAAGGATGTCACTATAAACATTATGGATCTCTTAATGTTCCTCTTAAAACAAGCAGAGCTGAAACCATAGGCTGCCATGCTGACCAAGTCGAGGTTTGCTTCACATATTTTATATTTTTTATGGAGAACTCTAAGGTTTCCTGATTTCTGAACAATATGTTTCTTCACTACAGCAAGTGAAGTTAATCTTAAAACACACATATTTTTTGCAAAAAAAGATGAAGACCAGCGTTTAAACTTAGGGGGCCTCAAGTGAGAAGCTGATTTATAAACTCGCAGGCTATCATTGGTTCCGACTATAATAATTTATATGTCATTGCTTTAATATGTAAACGGAATATACTCAAACCTGTTTAATTTTTAAATATTCATACATAGTTTTTATTAATACATACATATAAGACATGTATCATGCACATAGGTACAATCTAAAGGAATGATCAAACTATATAAGAAGTTTATATTTATCATGTTCTGATAAGTATCCCTTTCACTATGCATGTTGTCTTTTCAAAGAAGTTTCTATTATACAATATCTCAATGGGTGTTTACGCTCAAAATGACCAAGTGGGCAGTGTATTTTGGGGATTGCAGTACCCAGGTTCCCACACCGCGTTCACTACACCTTTCAGCGGTCAGGGAATTAAACTGTGTTGGTAGGTAGAGATACGCTGAATTATACTGCGATCAGCCGGTCGCCAGGATCACCATCACATTTGACATATTGTTTCCAATGCAGCTTACTTACCTACATCGATTTTATTTTAAATTTAAGCACTTTATTCCGGAGGAGTCAGATAGGGAAAATAAGGAAAATCTCTTATTAATTGCATAGGTGTATATGAATGATGAATCTATAATTTACTACGAGCTCTGACTTTTTACATTCTTCATTATATTAACTCTGTCATGACATGAGGACCAATATAAAAACGATTGTATTGAATTACATGAAACGAAATAAAAGTGCACTTAAATTTAAGTACTGATGGTAATTGTATCGAAATCATGAGATTAGTTACCTAATATCTTTGCCTTATTCGGCCTTATAATTATAACTCAATCGTACAGATATGAAGACCAAAGATCCTGATTTGACATCTGCCAAAAATTTTTTTATTAAAAAATGTGATGTACAATAGTTTATATTTAAGTACTTCATTTTCTAGATTGTATTATTTAAATTTTTTTGTATGAAACAATTTGTCAAATCATTTTTCTTTCTTTATAATCTGCATCAGAAGAGTTAAAATTAAACAGTAGGTATTGTTAAAAGGGATGGTACGAAAGAGAAATAAGTATCGATTTTTTTATATTTGTCTATATATCGGTACAAATGTATATTAATAATGCTTAAATGCAGCTCGTTTTCCAGATAAATAGTTAATAGTAATCGTAAAACAGCGCAGGACATCATTTCAAATCATGTTATATGTATTTAAATTTGAAACAGGATATTTTATATTTATACTTCAAATGTTTTTTTTGCTAATGTTACTAATATATTATCAATGTTGCTAGCAATATCAACGTAACAATTTGTGCTTAGGACAAAATCATCACAAAGATATAGGAGGACGTAACGTCATTACATTGTTCCATTATTCTAGTCACGTTAGTGAAAAAGGAACCACAATTAACACCATAATATAAGTTATAAAATAAATGTTGAACTTAATGAATATATTTTTGATAACAAAGAATTGATACCAGAAATTATTTTGGATGAAGTCGGTGGGATAGGCACGAATTATAAAATAAATATGCCAAGAACAGAAATATGAAAAAAAAACGTCGAATTGTTAATCATTGTCATCAAATAAGTCTTTGGTATGATTCCTCTTAATATTTACGTATGTCGGCACATAGGTTGATCTACGAATACTAGAAATTGTTTCTAATTTCCTTTTATACTTTTCTGAATTTTCCCTTAACAAAGTACTTAAACTTTTATGTAGTAAATTTCGATAATGTCCATTTATCTGTGGAACATATGTTTGTGTTACTCCTTTATTAAAATCTTCAGTTGTTTCTGTCGTTAATTCTTCATTTAACAAATCATATTTTTTTAGTTTCACTATAAGAGTCCTGTCATAATCCAGTTTACCTTCTACAGGGTCATTAATATTAGGGCTAATTTCTTTTAGTTCCAATTGTTCCCCATCAATTTTATGTATATTCATATATTCGTCTGGTATTTTTGCATCTTCTGGACTAAACTTGAACACCTCTGGTGGTTCGGTTCTTGGAACTTCATTAGCAGCAGTTGTGGTATCAAATAGAGGTATATTTGGAGTTACGATTGATAATGTAGGAGGTGATTGATGAGTTCTTTCTTCTATAGGTATAACACCGGAACTTCCAATATGGTAATCTTGGACATGAGAAATATTTAGTATAGGGTAATCGTGGCTTATTGTTTTGTAAGTGCTGGTTGCCGAGGTTGAAGTGTCAGGCTGAGTATTTGAAAGTAATTTTTCAGTTATATTTGTAGTCTTTTCAATATCTTTTTTTACTGAAAATACATTTAAATGGACAGTCATTTTAGGAATTGTATTTGACTCCTTATTGTCATATGTCGGGATATTACGGTTTCTGGGTATAGTGTTTTTGTTTTGCTTTATTGAGCTTGAAAATCTTGACCTACCTCTGGTAGACGTTCGTCTTACAGGAAAAGATGATTTTCTCCTAAAATGTATTTTGGGTCGTGATGTTGTTATATAAATTTTATCTAATTCAGCTGAAGCACTTAGTGATGTACTGACGGTATCAGTCGACTTCGTAGTATGAATAGGATATAAATTAAGCATTAATCCGAATGTTTTTAATGTACCTAAATTTTCTAAATGTGTGTTATCGTTCAAACTTAAATTAGATCCTTTAACATTACTTTTCTCGTCATCATGACACAGATTTTCAATACAATGTCTTTTATGGTTCAATATTGGTCTAAATATTGGAACTGTTGGTAATATTTCATTTGCAAAATCCGCTGTTGGTGCTGGTTCGAATTTTAATCCTTCAGCTAACAAGTTTATCTCACCTGGGTGATCGGGCTTAAACGTATATAATGGATCAAATTTATGGTTCGATTTATATTCATTTTTAACAGATCCCAGAGGTATTAAATCATTTTCAGGTGAGTTTATGTCTTCATTTGCAAAGGGCTCTAGATAAATACCGGAGAAAGCAATCCGAGCACTGGTTTGTGTTTGTAGGTCGCTAAACTTGGCATTTACAGTTCTTTCTAGATATTTAATTATTTCATTAAGATTTTTTAATCTCTGTGCGTTCCTGTAACTCTCCACCCAGCTTCTTGAGGTGTATGAGTTACTGTGTGTTTTGCTAAAAGGCGCAGGTATCGGATTTTTATATTCATAAAGGAATGGTCGTGGACTAGTTCTTCTGATTCCTCGGTAATTTTCTGTTGTCAATTTAATATGTCTCAGTGCTGGAAACCGTCGCTTTTTGTGAGAGGCCTCAAATATTTCTGTAGATGGATCTAAGTAAGTATTTTCCTGCATAGCGTTTACAAGCAGTGGCATTCTTTCATAATAATCTTGATCAAAACCAAAATAGGTGCGATCTAACCTATTTGCTATGGGATGATCGTTTATTGCAATGGCTTTATTCCTTTTCAGGCTTTTTCTGTTTTGTACTATATTCGTTTCTACAACAATCATATATTCGTAGATCAGTAGAACTATCTGGAATAAAAAAAAACATGTTACTTTTTTTGTTTTATTGATCTTTGTACGAAGGACAACACATAAATTTATAAAGACGATGTTCTACGTTTACAAATTCAAATAAAAAATAATTAACCACTATATTTAGGACTGACGCATTGGTATAGTGACTGTTTCGTTGGTCGAGGGGTTGCAAGCTCGACCTGATTTCAAATTCCGGGTACTATTGGGGTAGATTTTGTAGTAGAAACTGTTAATGGCTCGGAGTCTGGAATTGCGCCCGGTGTTTGGCAAATGGCTCACCCCCTATTCCATAGCTGGACGTAAACGTAACTGGTGAAACGTGGAAGTGTGTGCCCTTGCTATCTAATCGAAGATTACAGGCCTGAACTTCGTATTCATATAAACTTAAAGTCATCAATCATCATAGTTTTACAATTAATATAACCAATGTTTCACCTCAATCGATTGAACAGTATGTTTTATTCCAATAAATGTTAGACGATCTTCTTTACATTGCCATATCTTTTTTGTTTACTAGTCTATTGAAATGAAACAAATAGTATATAAATGTTAAGTGAAGCCTACCACAATGTATCAGTGAAAACCGTACCTACATCGGATAAGCCATTTCCGCGACTAGCGTGCACAAACGCACAGACTAATAGATAATCAGAAACAGGCGGATACCGTTGTTTAAGTCTATTGAATACAATAAATACTTCTAATAGAAGTTTTTCAAAAATATATCCTACGTACAGAGACCGATCACTGACATTTTTATTACATGTATTTTTTATTATTGTGTGCATTATACGCGTAGTATAAAAAATAGTATAAGATAAAATAAAGCCGCATGCAGTGGGCTTTTTAAGCATTTGTTATTGGTTAACAGCATGTACCTAATACGTGCTTCTCGTAGATATTTGTTATATCAGACTTTTAAAACTATCCTTGGACAAAGTGCAAACTAAGCACTTAGTACTGAGCACTAAGTGCTCAGTATTAAGGTGTACTAAGGTTTTAGAATTGCAGCCATAAGATATTTATGGAAATCTTTGTATATATATTTCTTCTGTGCGTGTGTGTGTATGTCACTGTGCTCCTCCTAAACGACTGGACTGATTTTAATGAAAGTTTTTGTGTGTCTTCAGGTGGATTTGATTCGATAGAAAATGTTGTTTTATTTAAAACTCTTATTTTATTTAAAATTAACTTTAAAAAAAACTTATTTTATTTAAAATATTTTGGAACTTCGGAACTTCAGATTTCTTACACCAGGTGGCGTTCGTGGTGGAGCTATATTGCTATAGTTCCGATGTGTTATTCAAAGTTATTCTTCCGTGCGGTTATTAGAACTTATGACATTTCAAAAAGTTTTTCGTTACATTGTAGCGAATCGAGGACATATTTTGTAAAATTTTCAACGTAAGATCGACATGTTACATTTACTGAAACCAATTCCGTGTTCGGTTATTGTGTCGTCATACCGTCTATTACAATAATGTACGATATAAGATATGTTTAAGAGAAGACGAACTGACATTGATCGAAAATATGGACGAAAAATTTTACGAAATTTCATCGGTTTGGAAGTTAATTACCTTATATTGAAGATTTACGATCTCGATTAATTAAAAAAATTAACGAATTTATTGTTTTTTGGAAATCTTTATCCTATGGGTCTAAAATAGGGATGGAAAAATTGTTTGACATTTCGTTATGTTGGAAGTTATACGCCTAAAATTTTAGATTTATGCTTTCGGTTTATAAAAAGAATCTATGTTTACATTTACATTTATTAAAATTCTACTCAGAAGCGAAAATAGAGATCGAAAGATTGAATTACGATATTACATTACATTTACATTAGATATTGTAATAAAATTCATCCTAAATTTTCATCAAAACAGTCCAGATTGTAACGGCTAATTGAAAAAGGTTTGAAATTTTCGATTTAAAGACGTGTGTACAGGCCAGTCTGTCGGGTCCGCTAGTAATTATGTAAATTTTTAGAATCTTATGAGGGATAAATAAAAAAAATAGTAATGCCTTGTTTTTATTAGGATTATTACAAGAGCCATGCAGTAACTAAACGTAAAAAGGGTATGGTTTATATTAATCAAAAAAGTCATTATCAAAATCTGGAGTTTCGTCGTGTTTTGCTGCATAATCATTTCTCTGCATTTCAAGATATGTCGACCTGCTTGGAGGTAAAATGGATTTTATAGGAGATTTATTCTCATCTAATTTTACCAACTCCCATGTGTCATCTGACGTTGTAGTGGATTTATCGGCGTTTTTCGGTGTTGTTTCTTTATTAATCATGTTAATTGCTTCCTCTATTTGTTTCAAAGCCATTTCTGTTGATATATTTCCTTCCAGTGACTTTTCAATATCGTGTTCTAGCGTTATAATATCAACATTTTGTTGTTCAGCGACTTTATGTTTAATAGCTGTTGTATTTGTTTTAAGAACCGTAGTCTCATTTTTAAACGTTGGAGGTTTATGTGTAGGTTTGATGAAAGACGTATTATAGTTAATGTTATTTGTCGTTTCTGTTGATTTGTCTGTAGTGGGTTTTAAAATCGGAGCAAACCGGTATAACATTGGCAAAGATTTTGAGATATTATTATTATCAGAAGCTAAGTTACCCAATTTACGCATTACTCCAATATTGTTGTAGATTTTTTTTCTCGCTCTAACGCCTTTAAATGGATATGTTAGCGATTTATCTTCTTCAGTAAAATTTTTTTCTTCAGATATATTCTTATTTTTAACTAGTTCTGTATTGTGAGCATTAAGTTTATTAATATTATCTCC
>DVPF01000122.1:0-11472 GCA_018239045.1 Yanguna cosyra | reverse complement strand
AAAACTAGAAAATAATTTTTAATGACAAAGAGTTTATATTACAATAGTAGAAGATCGAATAATCAATCATAATGAATGAAAATTATAATAAAATTTTAGTTATTAACAGAATAATTCAATTCGGAGTAAAAAGCGAGGGGCGCATTTTACTGCGGTTCATAACTATCCTCTCATACAGTTGCCAATAGAATGTTTGTATTTTTAAAATATCAAGCACCCCACGCGTTTTACTCCGAATTGAATTATTCTGTTAATACCTTAAATTTTATTATAATTTTATTCTGAGGCGATTCATTATGATTGATTGTTCGCTCTTCTACTATTATAAGTAATATAAACTCTTTGTCATTAAAAATTATTTTCTAGTTTTTAGTTCGATTAGCAATAAGAGCGTCTTTTTTAGTTTTTTAAACTACATATTATTTATTCTTCGTGAAAGAGACATATTTCCTATACTTATAGTACAGATTGCCACTCACTTATATAAATTGTCACAGTACTAGAATTTGAAAAATGTGATACAAACGAATTATTAAATGTATTCATGGGTAAAATACTGTTTCTCAACGGAATAACTGTAATTAACAAAAACGAGCGGAGATTTGATTCACATTTTTTATACCAGTATTTTAATGGTAGGGTATGTATGAAAGGGAGAAACTAAATGATAAAAACAATTTTATAATGCACATTTATTTATTCATACAGAAAAATCACAATTGTAAAAGCGGTTACAAAGTCCATACAGATCATATTTCGAAGACATAGGATTACAATACAGTGTAACGTATATTTCTAAAATGTAACATCACAACTGTAATCCCCGAAGAGGTAGGCAGAGAAGTGTGCTACACTCCTACGTTTTACCGATTACGTTTACGCCCCCTATGGAAAAGGTTCTTTACATTGGACACAAATCCAGACTCCGAGTCACAACTAGAAAATCCAAGTTAGAAACGTCCAATAGTACCCAACTCAGTATTTGAACCCAGCCCCTCTCGATCGGCAGTCACGCTTGCAACTACTCAACCTAGGAGGCAGAAATTATGTTTCTAAACAGTTACTTTTTATTTTGCAACAATTTTTCCAAAAAGAGTTTAAAAAATTTTGTGCGTAGGTATAATTAAATGCACGTAGTTTTCAAATGGTGTATGACATACGTTAAATAGTTAATTAATACAACTATGGTACGTTCTACTTCGATTGAATGAACATATTAATGTAATTCCAGCTGTAGGACCTTGAACCAACAAATTATGCATTACATTAATTCATATTGATTACAAGTAAGACATTGTTCATAAAACTTGAGTTATTTAACTACTTGCATACTTAATTCGTAATATGACTACACATTGATATATTCGTAAAATAATAAAATTAATGTGATGACACTAAAGGAAATCCTGATCGTATGACAGTGTACTATATCATGTAATAAGATACATTTCCTCTTAATATTATGCATGTATATTAAACAATTTTAAAGGCTAAACAGAAATAATTATAATGTAAAATTAAATAACAAAAATATATGTACAAATTTAGCAATAAATAATAATTAAAAAATAATATAGAAAGTATGTCGGTAAATAATAAATCTAATATGTGAATGAAAATAAAGTTATATAATATAATTATACGGTTTTCATGATGTTAAAAGATAAAATCTTCTAATTGGAATGAAATTATCTAAGGAAATAATATATAAACACTACACTTATTCTATATACTACTATGTTTCATCTACGGCCACATACAAAGGGGATGTTTACATTTAACATACAATTATTAATTATTAAGACATAGGGTGATAACAATCGAACAGACAAATATGACCCGAGTGTAATATCAGTGACAATAAGCACACCTATGTTATTATAATTGGTCTGAAAAGCATATTTCCAGAGCACTGAAATGCCGCAATTAATCGAAACATGTTCTAACCATAAAATTCAGAAAATGGGGCAACTGAACCAAATACATCTAATGTAATATAATAACATAGATCAAATGAAGTACAGTGTATATACTATGAAAATACATACTCAATTAAAGTAAGCTTTTAAAATAACACGCTGGGAATGATTTGTTTAAGAAATATTCTGCATTCTACTTTTCCTACATCATGTCAAAGCCGACTATTTAATGTCTATATATTTAATGTCTATAATGACTATAAAAGTGTACCTATCAGGAATTTGAATATAAGGGGAATTACAGTTAGTCCTATAAATGTATCACTTTAGTAATGAAACATACAATTTGATATTGGCACTAGAAACATATTGTGAAGATAGGTAAATAGTATAAACACTAAGTTATTATCAAAAACAGTAAATTGTGATATAAAGAGACAGATCCGTTCTCCATTAAAAAATTGTGCCAGTTAATGCTAAACGCCAAACTAAATGCACTTGCGGAAGCCTACAATGTTGCTGTTCGAAGTGTTAAGATGTCAATATGTCACGGTTCAAACTGTCGACCATGAAGCAACATTAACACATTAAATGCAAGACCATATTTACTCTATCCATTACAGACTAACACTAGGTCGAATATTACCGATGCAACACAATTACATTTACGTACGAACTAAGTTATACATTACTTGTTTCACGATGACCGCATCGATACCATTGTGTGTACTATAGTAAAGAGCCACGCGGCTCGCTTGTCGACTGTCACAACGCACTTATTAGCCGTCCATCGGAGGATATCGCACGTCGCAACATAATGACGGTCGCAGACAGATCCCAGTGGAGACAAAATTGGAATATAAAATTCACTAAAGACAAAAGAACGATACAAATTCAGACTTACATCAGTCTTGTCTCGACACTTCACTAAATCCGAGTGACGATTTCGATGGAACTTTCGCAAATGAACAGTTGTCGGATGTTCATGTTTAGAGTACGTTAAAGAAAATTGAAGTTGACATTGAGTCAGTAGTAACACGTTGGATGTCATTCATTAAATATACAGAAAGCGTAATAAGTCGTTTGCTAGCTTCCATCTAACATGTGCACACAATTACGTAGTTTTAAATTTTGACGTGCACATCGTATTATGTGTATTCCGATAGAGACGCGTTTTCTCACAACAATACATGTTTTGGTACTTGAACCTGTTGTGCGTATACCACGTATTGACTAGGTTCGACGACAGTTTAATATTTCATTCGTATTACAGTTAAGTAAATCAGGATGTATCGGTCGAACGATACGCGCATGTCCTGTGATAGCCGCGAAAGGTGTTTCTGAGAGACTATATTATCGCATTACATTACTCGCCTTGTTCCGTGACACGAAGTTGCCGTGAGCTTCACCTACATATTGTAAGCAATGTATATCGCATCAATTTGATCAGAGAGGAAACCGTCGCGGAGATGCATACGTTGTTTCTCGCCGCGGGAGTTGATCGGGACGACTCCTGGGTCGACCACAACTACCACGCCCACTATAAGATGGTGCTCCTCCAGTACAGTGTTGGTCACCAGTGGGACAAGGTTGAGCGCCTCGCTGTCGTTGCCGTCCAATTCCACCACCACCACCAGCAAGTTTGTCCAGGTGAAAACAGCGCTGAAACATCAAAACCTTCATTTACCAACGGACTTTGAATTTATAAACCGCCTCTATCTGAATATGTAAAAACGTATCATCACGCACATACACTCCCACGTTTCACCAGTTATGTTTAGTTCCCATTGTGGAGTACGTGCTGAGCTTATTGCCATATACCGGGCACAAATCCAGACTCGGATCCACTACTAGAAAATCGAAATTAGAAAAATCTAGTAGTACCCGACCCGGGAATCGAACCCAGGACCTCTGGATCGGCAGTCATGCTTGCAACCAACACAACGAACGAGGCAATCAGTAATATGTAAGCGTGGGAAAAAGAATAAATTTTACTAGAGCACATACCATTCCGCAATTTTCTTGTGACACCTCATCACCGAATTCTCAATGTCGATGGGGTGGTAGCGCATGCCGCGCAGCATGATCGTCTCGTCGAGCGCGCCCACCACGAACACGGCGTCGTGCGTGTCGTGCGCCTCCGACGCGCCCGCGCCGCCCGCGCCGCCCGCGCTGCCGCAGCCGGACGCGAGCGACTCCGTGTCGCTGTCGCGCGCCAGCAGACACGTGTCGTCCGAGCAGCTGGCGGTCGCGGTGCTTATTTCAGTTCGCCGCAAGAAGCCCAAGTAGCCAGTCCTAGCATACACCTCCCCCGTATTGCCCGTCACCAATTGAGCGCTGAAGTGATCGCCGTAGTCGCTTTCGTCGCCGTAAATAGTGAAGTATCCGCTCGCGTTGTGCGGCGACTGAACCCAAATTTCGCCTAAATGGGAATCGCCACATTGACCTTTAGTTTCTGGGTTCGCCGTTATCACCTTCACGCCGGGCAGCAACTTGCCCGATTCCATTAAACAGAGCGAGTGGGGACTGCCCCGTTCGACTAGCGACACTCTGTCGTTGCGAAGGGCTCGCAGATCAACGTAAACCGTGGAAGGTTCGGGACTAGATGCGCCTTGCAGGCAAATAGCTATATTTACTCGGCACCCGAAGGACGTGGACACGGCTCTAGGACTAAGACCGAGAGCTGAAAAGAGTTTCGAAAACGATGTTGTTAAATGCATTCGCGGACGTTCTTCAGCGACAACGACGCAAGTTCTAACGCAGGCCAAATTAATGCCCTTCGATTTAAGCTGATTTACTGAACTCCCTAAGCCCTTCGTGCACAATTCCATGACACCATAAGAACAAAATGTATCACGAACTTTATATTGGGAAACGGCACTGAGCCAGAGAGCAGGATTAATCTCAACTTCTGAAGGTGGAATAAGAATGGAATGGTGTCCAGAATATATGCTACTTAGGCACCAGAGAGCAAAGCCTAGTCCACAGTAGGGGTCCAGGCAAAGGGCAATATGACGCGATGGATATAGCTCGCAAGCAATCTTCATGGAGCGACAAAGGGAAGTTACCGCCGCGTGAGACATTTTAATGCCGGCCAACATGCCAGTCGTCGACACGCTGAAGTCCAAATAAGCTAGCATTTCCGCTGTGGGCGCACGATACAGAATAGGCAGTTTTTTCTTAGGCATGTCATCTGTATCGAGAGTGATAGGCCAAGCTTTGCTGTCGAGCACGTTGCTGGCCTCCTTGGAGCGGAGTAGTTTTATCACCGATTGGTTGGAAAGTACTAGGGTGGCCTTGCTCACATCGACAATCATGCGGACTGTGGGCAGCGTGGTGTGAAGATTTTGAGGGTGTGGCGGACGTATAGTAACTGGCACGGCACCCACATACAAACAGCCGTAAAAGGCGCAAATGAGATCTAGGCCTGGTGGAAATATGAGAGCGACATGGTCTCCGGTGTTAACGCGACCCTTTTCCAGGAGTAGGTTGCCAATTCTTTCCGCCTTTTTGTGTAGTTCAGCGCAGGTCAAGGCTTTGGAGACGGCTCCCTTTGAGTTCAGTAGTGTGAAGATCACATGGTCCGATGTACTTTGAGCGCGCCATCTCAAAATCTGTGATATGAACTGATACTGTAAAGAACAAGAAAACTATTAATATATTGCACATTTAACTGGCTGTAATGCGACAACACCGCTGTAAGAATGTGTCCCAACCTTGCGTGCTGCATCAGAGTCATCCGTATATCCCATGTCACGACCCTGAGCCGACGCCAGACGATTTCCTTGAACCAGGTTCCCCACTATGACGGACGCCGGACCTACATCTGGCAAATGCAAAAACCAACACATTAATCTTGGCACACGTCATTTATGACGATTGAGACAGAAGAACAGAATGTGTTCAATACATTTGACTGCACCTGAGTGGATTTCTCTCGGCTTGGGCAGGTTGGTGACGCACGTGTGCGGGCACATGAGCACGTTGGCCGGGTGCAGCGTGCCGTCCAGGAAGCGCCGCTTGCACTCGCTCAGGTGGATCCCGCCGAGCGGGGTTTTGGGCAGGTAGTTGGGCTGCACCAGGGCCAGGCAGTAGATGCCCACTTGATGGATGGAGTCAACCGCTTGCAAAACTCGGGACATCCACTGAAACGACTGGACGGGGGACACATTTTCGCATTTTCATTGCGCCAGTCAAAAATATATAGTAAATAGTAAACGATTTTTCAAATTTAGATTTTCCAGTAGTGACTCGGTGTCTGTATTTGCGCCTAGTTTGCCTACCTTTTCGGGGATTACAGGCGTGATGTTACGTAGTAAACAATTCAATTTGTGTTGTGTAAATGAAATACAAAGCAAACCCTTAATATTTTGTGCTTAGTTATAGTTTAGGAGTTATCGTTTGGCCTGCTCTCTTGGATAAATGTTTGAGAGGGGACTCACCTCTTCCTCTCCACAGTCGGGCCGTTGTTCGGCGACGATGCAAATCCGTTCGTCGCGCAACACGCGCACAGAGAACACGGCGATGCGGCCGCGGTATATGAACTTCATCGGCTCCACTGCCAGAACTGTTGCGATGATATCGTCCATGTTGTGCTTGCGACCGGTCACCGTCATCAGACCGTCGCGAGAACCGCACACGAACACCAAACCTACGGGAATATAATAATATAATTGAAGCTTTTTGAAGTGAAAACTTCTTTTGGCGCACCGTACACACATTTTTCCGTAGGCAGTAAGTGAGACTGATCCGTCACGCTCTGAGGTGAAAGGGTCGATCGGGTGAACTCGGGACCGCCGAATGTACCCGAGCGAGAAAGATACAGTCACCAGTTCTTTACTGCTGTGTCGCTGTGTTTACTATATTCAATTATATGACATAATTGTTATAATTATTTATTTTCTCATTTACGTTAAAAATGTGATAGGTTTCTGTGATTAAAGTAAAGTATAAGGAATTTAAAAAAAGCGTTCGCTCACCACCAGGCCCTAAGAATCCGAGCAGGCCACTGCGTACGTAATGTTCTTCACCGATCGGTTCCCCGTCAGAATCCAGCGGGCGAACCTTAAACACTGTATTAGTGAGACCAGCGAGGCCCCAGTAGCCCGAGCCCGTGGCCCCGGACAGCACGCAAATCTCTCCAACCTCGTCAGTCTTGCAAAGAAAAGCTGGTCCTTCCATTTTAACTACCACGATGACACCTAAGGGAGAACGGATACATATGAAATGACCGATTATGCGTAACATTATTTTTGTGTAAGTTAACAAAAGTGGTTATTTTAAGGGGGCGTGCTGGCCAATTGTAACAGAAACAGTTAAGCATGTGTTATATTGTGTACATTTTCATTATTCTTGATTATTTTATATTATGTGCCATTAACCAGAAATTTATAATTATCTGCTTGCAATTAGGCAATTCACAACTCTGTATAACACCATATTCCCCTCCGATTCCAGTATAAATAACACAGCAACCGTGAGATGAGAGCGGCTGAAAAGCAGCGCTGGGCGGGACCACTACTCGGTTTCAGGTAAAGGTACATTTATTTGTTATTTCGCTATTTGTTATCTGTAAGTTATGTTTATGCTATTTGTCACTAAGTTTAAGCTATCTCTAACTTACGTTGCCTTGTATTTGAGGCAATAAATGATTTTTACTATTATCTATTATTATTAAGTAACATGGCGAGCAGAACGAAATATTTAGTATGATTTGGTAAGTGTGCGCAGAATAGGAGGGAACGTACACGAGGGCATGACTTGTCCGCAGTCCTGCAGCGTGAGCGAGGTGAGGGAGTTCTCGGCGTCGACGCGCACCACGCCGTACGAGAGGCCGGACATGGAGAGCACGCCGCGGCCGGCGGACGCGCCGCCGCGCCCCGCGCGCCGCACGCACACCGTCAGCGACTCGCTGCTGCACGCGCACGGGCAGATCGCGTCGCCACGCACACCTGCACCGCCACGCACGCGATCATTTATGCAACTTTACTCTATTTGTGGCAGTACATCCGCTCGACTCGAATTGATTGTTTGGCGTGTTTATACCAATAATAATAGTCAATTTAAAATATTATAGTTCTTCGTGTGAACTATTTAAGAACTCTGTCGAGTCAAACTGACCTTTGCTTTGGAATACTGATAGGAATTGGTCGCATGAGGACAGCGACCAGGGATTGGCACCGTCGGCGACGAGCAGCATGCGCAGGGAGCTTAACGAGATCTCCTTGTGGTCGCGTGTGGCAAGCAGCCCCCAGTGAAGATCACGAGACTTCACAATTGCTACGGAAGCTCTAGAAAAACCAAACTTTTCTTATTGTATTTACGATTCATTCATTTAGGTTTACATATCTTTATAAATAGTAGGTACATAGTACTTAAATAGTACCACGTACAGGCTTATCGTCCTTCTGATACCAGGTTACCATAATCGCTATGATAATTTACAGGAAGATATTAATCAACGAGTTTAAAATAAAGTTATTTACATACTTGTATCATTAGTAAGATAGATATATTCATTAAACAGAGTCATGTCCTATTCCTAATAACATGATATATCCTTACAAATCAAACAAGTAGCAATAGTTAATGTATTCGTTTAGTAAATAAACAAATCTTTTGAATAAAAGCAAAATTAACATTGCCGCTACCGATGTCCACCTTTCATTACAAACCGAGCGATACTAAAATTGCATTCTCCAACTGAGGCATGTTGTTGTTACAACAATACAATTGTAATCGTCGTGCCCATTGTGCAATCACATTAAACAAAGCCCGTGCCATACACAGCGCGACTGTCAGCGGGCATGTGACTAGCCGCCGATACAAGATTAAAATATACGGACCTAAAATAATGAAGCCCATCTAAGTACATAGAAATCGCCTCATTACTCGTCGGCCACCGTACAGAAACGCGGTCGGCAACGCTTGCGGGCCGCGTACGACACGTCAGCCGCTGCCTTTCTTGATTATGTTGCGATCGTTTTAGAAATAGCACGTAGCCTGTTGTCAATTAATATTGTGCGGTGTTATACGATAACAATAAATGTAATGGGACGAAAGCGGCAAAAGTTGTTGTAAGACGATTTCTATTAATTGCAACGTTGCGTTGTGATTGTTGTTCATAAATGTGAGCTAGTTGAAATGTTGTCTCACCTGTACTTGGTGATCATGTGCATCCAGGAGGCGGGGCTGACCTTCATGAGGGCGTACGGTATGAATATGACGTGCATGCCGTTGAGCACGCTCGCCAGCACCGCGTGCCACAAGCCCGTCTCGCGCTTGAAGTCCAGCACGCACACCATGTGCTCGCCCTCAGTGTAGTTGCACGCCACCGAGAGCATCCGGCAGTGCGCCAGCATGGAGCCCCTGCAACGGACGCTTCTATTAAAATAAACGTAACCCTACAAATATTATTATATCACCACGGTACGGCCCGTACAGGATAGGCAGAGAGCAACGAGTGCCAAATATCTCTATATAGACCTGCATGTTATCGGTGTTATATAATGTAACCTGCATTTAATATTGAATGGTAATCTATTTCGTAGACAAATTTCAAACAACATAATGAAGAATTATAGTTCTGTGACAAAAGAAAATTTGTATAATCCATCAAATGCAAGCATTCGATGAAATACAAAATTTTGATGTATCTAATAATTTAAGCTAAATATTGTTATAGAGTCAATTACTAATTAAACTGATTGCCTCTTTGTCGAATAGTTGTAAGCGTGATTGTCGATCGAGAGGTCCTGGGTTCAAATCCTGGGTTGGATACTATTGGATTTTTCTAACCCAGATTTTTAAAAGTTTCTAGTAGTGGCTAGGAGTCTCGATTTGTGTCTGGTATATGGCAATAGGCTCACCACCTATTCCATAGTGGGACGTAAACTTTACTGGTTAAGCGTGGGTACGGATTACACTCCTCTGCCTACCTCTGTGTAGATTAAAGACGTGATGTTACGTTTAAAGCCAATTACTTTACAGAGACAAGAGACCATAGATCCCTCCTCACACCGGCACACCAACTCAATGTGAGATCTGCACTTCGTAGATTTGATTTTGTATAGCAAATATTTTAATGCTGCCATGCCCCTTGACAGGCTTCGATACCTGAACTTGATGATATTCTAATTATCTAAGGCTGAAATCTTAATAATACAATCAAAATATTGTCCATTCTAATACTATTCAAACGAGAATCGTGTGTTTATTACAATATACCACAACTTTTGACGCGTCAGCGACATCTGTATGATACGGCGCGTTTCAGTGAACAAGCGAACGTCGAACGAAATGAGCAGGAAATGAAAACTTCCGACATCCGCCTTCCGCTAGATGTCAATTCTGAAAAGCCACGGGCTGGCGATAAGACACCGCGCGATCCTCACCACCAGGTGGCGCTAACGGTCCGATTTGGCACAAGAAAGTTTCAGTTTCACGCGATGAAAAAGTTTTTGAAAGAAACTTACCGTTGATACATGTGAAATTGACTTGACTACATAGCGATTTTTAAATGTAACATTAAAGGGATATTTTTAAACGAATTGTATATACGTCTATACCTGCGCTTTTGCGTGGTTTGTAGTATTGATAGATTGTGATAAAATTTGAAATAAATGTTTTGACACAAACGTGATTATGTGGAATAACAAAGCAGAGCAATAAAAAAGCTTTACGCGAGCAAAAGCAGTTCCACAATATAAACTGATTAAATAAACTGAAAAAGCGGAGTGTCATTCCAGAAATGTTATTACCGTCAAACGACTGGGATTTTTCTCGTAAAGGACGTCCACTTGGAATATTTCAAGACAATTTGGAAATGTTCATACAAATTGCTGTAATTCATTTAGCTGTGGCTAATCCGTATTAATGGAGTTATTCGTTGCTGTATCGCCTGCGTTTGACCCACATCGTGCACGTTAAATTAACGTAAACATAATATTACGCCCGTATTTATCAGAAGAGGTAGGCAGATCAGTGTAGGATAATGCTACATTTCACCAGTTATGTTACACGTATTACCATGGAATTCTGTTATATCCTATTGCCATACACCAGACACAAACGCAGATTTCGGGCTACTGTTAGTAATTTCAAGTGATATTAACTAATTTAATATTATTTTCAAGTAATAGTAGATCCTCGATCGGAATTTGAAATAAGATTTGCTCGTACGTCGTCTCATCGCGCTGGATGCAAAGCAAGTTAAATCTCCCCCATACATATGCAAATAGCTTGACACAACAAAATGTATCTCACGTGGGTGCCGATAAATTTCGCATAAAATCACATCAATCGTGTTCAAAATGTGTAAACTGTGATTAATATAATTCGCATCTGATCTATTAATATTACAAGAAGACTACATTTAAAACTAAGATATACATATTTATATTACGTAGGGTGTTCGAATAATGTTATTAATTCGTTTTGTAATCAGAAAATAAGTTTCAAAATCATAAGCTTGTTCGTGTCATAGGCATTTAATCGGGTCCCGTGCAATTTTCTGAGCTCAGCCACCAGCCTGCAGACAATTTGTAATTTAAAT
>DVPF01000121.1:0-11479 GCA_018239045.1 Yanguna cosyra | reverse complement strand
TTATCATTATATGATATATCGAGCGAGCGATCACGCTAGCTACGTTGACCTCCTTTAAAGTGTTCAAGTGGATGTTTTGAGACGAAAGTTGTTGGCGTAAATGTAAAATAAGTGAGGATAGTGTTAAGCAGAATAGTGTCACAGTAGCTGGCGCGTCCACAGTAGATTTTCGAATGTAAGACATGGCCGACTTGTAGCCATTTTGGTTCGTTTAAAGTCGGAATGGTTCGCGTTTCTCCGTAGTTCGTGAGGACGCCGGAGTGCTGCGGCGCGAGGTGGGCGTGGCGGGCGCCGCGCTGTCAGACGCGTCGGAGGGTTTGCGCAACAGCTTGGTTGCCGCCGTCTGCTGACCCGGACGCACCGGTGTCGTGCTTCCTGACGGTGTCCTTTGCCTGTTACGAACGATACGATTAGTAACTAATCCATCTCGAGCGACCATCATGCACACCAATCTATTAATACGACTAAACATCAACACCAATCCATAGTTGTCTACGCGACAAAATTGTATAATATATATACTGTGAAATTATTCGCACTACGTATTCAATTCAAACTCAAACATACAAATATATTAGTACATAGATTACCTAGAGATACTAGTATTAGTGTGGTGCTCCTTTGGTACCGGTATACGACTCCTGCCGGGCGTTTGTCCGTCGGTGGAGGCAAACGACCCACTCCTATGATGAGGTTAGCGAGCATAAAGTTATATAGATTAGTTATAGACGACAGAATAGAGAATAGATACAATTGTTACTAGAAATTGTCAGTGCACATGCTCCTGTGCATCACTTGAACGATTGAATAACGTGATGTTCACTTAATCAAATATGAACAAATCAGAAAGATCAGATGTGAATAAATAAATTGAAATAATAAATTATTCTTAGATCATGAACAGTACAATTAGTGACGAAATTTCTAAGATCTAGGTGCTAATCCAGATGTATAGGGAGGAGTGCTCTAATATGTGACCATTATAAACTAAAGGTGCATGTGCATTAACAAGGAAACAAAGCCAATAGATTGTGTTGAAGCTGAGATAAATATCTTAATAAATATTAACGATGAACTTAATACAGATTTGTCGAAAGATCTCATAACTGTGTCGATAATAAATATACAGTTATATGATTTTTTAACACGAGACTGGCACAAAATTTCCATAAACATATTGCGTTTTGATACTCAATAATAACACCAAACCAAGCAAATGAAAGCACTCGCATTCAGCTGCGCAATATGTACATACTGATAATAATATGATTAGTATCAGTTCAATGTTACCACATACCAGCATGATATTGATTGAAGATGTGATGATTTATGAAAGCTTAAATTACTTGCCGATGATGGTTGAATTTAGCTCGGTATATAAACTTGAACAAGAAAGCTTCTGATTGTTTAACAGTAAAAAATGTAGTAGGCGTTATTAGTGATAAATAATACACGAATAGAGTTATGTATAATGTAATAGGCGAAATATTTTGTACATTCGGAAAGCTGGTGTGCCAATGACTATGATCCTATACAGTGAAAGGTGTGGACGTCACTTTTATTAGATCTGTGAATGGCGATGCGGACATGACGACAAAAAGTAAAACAAAATTCCAACGAGCATCAATCAAAATAATCGGGCAAAAGTTCAAAGCATTCTAGAAGCTTGTACCCTTTGATGTCTCGCTGCGTCGGTTTGGACGCTTCCCCGCTCGATTCGCTTATATTACTTTCGTATTCATTGTCGCTCGTCATTCCCGATATGCTGAATAGCGAGGAGTCGTCTTCTGGACTTCTCTGGTCCGATTTCGGATCTTGGGAGGTGGGACTGGGTTCTTGTGAAGTTTCCCTCGAGTGAGATTTTCGGGATATTTTCCCGTGTCTTTCTACGGACGGCGTTCTTTGCGAACGATTGCCGACGTATATGGGTATCTTTGTGGATCCCTGAGTTTGGAATGCAGGATGAGTATGGGAAAAGGATTTAGGATGATCAGATGCCATCGACGATGGCTGGGAATGTGTAGAGCTGTTTTGTATCCATTTTCATAATTGACGCATGCGAAAGAAAAATTATAATTTAATTATCGCCATTTATATTCATAATTACATAAAATAATATTTATATTAATATATCCACACAAAACCTTATCATTATTGTTATTGTTACATTATCCATACATTGCTAAAAATTGTAGTTTTTTTTCTCATGCAGTTCAATAGAATATAGCACAGATATAATGGTGGCTTAATTCCAAAAACCATAAGATGTTATTTATAAATGTATAAACATGTACATATATGGATCCCACAACCATGTTCAATGTCCGTAGAGTAGAAGGCAAATTTATCAAACTAGCTGAACAAACAAACGGTGCGTCCATATTGGTCGGTATGCGCTGACGTCACTACAAAACAATATCACCCCAAAAAGCCCGGTGACGTGCTTTTCCAACATTTGTAGCTAATGTTTCGATCGTAACTTGTTCTTATTATTTGATAGTCCACTGACGAAATATTGTTTCAACATCCACTGTATGTTAAGAAAGATAACCGTTTTCAATAACGTTATCTATAACGGTGAAGTTGCGATAACGTGTATAACGTTATCGAAAGCGATTTATAACAGGTTGCGATCGATGCTACACCCAAAAACGAGCACGAGCATACTCTCAATCGATGTGTACCTCACTAGAGCCGGCACCGGGGACAGTGTCGGTATGCTGGACGTGCGGTACATCCCTCCGCTGGGATACCTGCCCATGCGTCAGTGATCGAATTGTAATTGCGACAATAGTGTCATTTATAATTCTATAATTCATTAATTTATAATTAAATCACATTTTCGCGCACAAAATATACAATCGAATAAATATATATTACATTAACTATTGCAGGTTAACATTTAATATTTAGAGGGTAAATTTAGAAGTTAATAAACAAGAAACTATAACCAAATACTTCGATAACAAGTATTCACGATGAGCATCCAAAATATTGGATTTGAATACTTTATATGTATGTAAATGTTTACATGAACTTTCTAAACAGGTAAATATTTTTTTTTATTCCGATACTGCAAATTCAGCATATTTTATGCAATATAATGAAAGGAGATCGTTGAGCAACGTACCTGCCGCTGGCGGGCGAGAGCAGGCCGGTGGGCGTGCGCGGGCGCGCGGCGGCGGGCGCGGCGGCCAGCTTGCCCGCCACGGCGGCCGCGCGCGCCACCGACGCGCGCGTGTTCGTCACCTTGCGCATCGGTATCCGCGACGGCGTCGATACGTCGTCTGACAATATTTTGCAGTGTTACTTTTAGAGTTCAGGATATATTGCATGTAAAACTTTCCATAACTAAAAAAAGCAAATATGCAAGCGTACCTGTACTATCGAGAGATAAATTAGAGCCATGTCTAGACGGTGGTTTGGATCCCGCTCTCGATCCCGGTCTCGATCCCGGCCGAGATCCTCCCGGTGTAAGGGTGGATCTGCACGACAGTTCATGATTGTTTATATTTCATATGATTAATAAAAAATGTACACTAACTAAAATTTGAGTAAAACCAGTTACCTAGGCACACTAGGTTTCCTGTATTTTGATCCGAGTCCATTGGCAGCTTCGTTATCACTCAATGAATCCGGTGTTCCCGCACTTAGAGATGATCTCGACGCACGCCCGGCGGCTCCACCCGCGGACATTGGCACTGAGCGAGCCGTTCGCTCTCTTACCTACATACAATATTTTAATTAAAACTAGTGTAACTATCATAATAAAAAAATAATGTTAGTGTTCACACTCAAACAAATGTATGTATACGTAAATAAGTCTGTATATAAGTAACGAAAGGAGCTGTATTCTATCACGAAATTTACATGTAGGTACCAACAAAGTAACGAGTTTCATGTATATCATGCTAATTGACTCGACAATCGAGAGCTATGACACAGTACAATGTAGTAACTAACACACTGATAACAAGTAAACTAATGAATTAAAAAAACAAAATCAACTGCAATCAAACTGATTGAAAACAATGGGTGCATTTCGAACGCAACACTTTCACATTGCCTATGTAGCATTACCCAGTGATATCCTGGAGAGGGCTGGTATCCGTGGTGGTGGCTATAGTGGTGGGCGCCTGGCGTCGTCGAACCTTGCGATCTTGAGTGGCCGTAAATGAAAGCTTGCTTAGTTCCATGTGTCGAACCCACATGTAGCGGATAAGAACACGGGAGCTCTTCCCGCTGCCTTAGAGCCTCAAATATAGGCCTCAGCTGCTCCATAAACTCTTCAGCTAGATGCATCAATACAAAAACCGGGGCCATCATTAAGGGAAGGGGAAACATCCGTAACGAAAAGATCTTTCATAGTGCCAATCGTTTAGTCGGACCGCATTTATTTCCACGTAACGAGATGATGTTACTAATTAGCCGAACACGCCTACACGACGAACGCGCGATACGCGATAGAACGTGGGTTTCATGGGATCTGGTGGGAGGAGGGTAAACGAAATACATTACCATAGCATCCAATACGTTCACGTGCCACCTCTCCAATGCAGTGGGTCCAATGAATATAGGTACGTACAAAAACAACACCAATCACTACACGAGCCGGTGCTTCGATGCATAGCTTTGAGCACACTAATGCAATACGACCAAACGCTACGAGCTCAACACATGCTGCACTCACGACGGTGCCTCTTGCATATGGATCCGGCGATCCATGTACAAAATGCATCAAAAGCGAAATAAAAGAAAATCCCAAACCGTTGCTCCCTCTATCAACTACTGTGCGCTTATTGTAGTATGTGTGCGAAATAATAGCCAACGTCTATCCTGTAGAGAGAATTGTTTATTACAGAAGAACTGTAGCAGCTTTAGCTACTTACCTTTGTTATGGGTCCAGTGGACGGAGGCGTGTTTGTGTTAGAGCGAGGCGTACGTGGTCTGAACGCAGCCATGCTCTGGGAAACTCCATCGGCCAGTATGAATTGTTCTCGCAGTTCGATGTTCGTGCGTCCCTTGGCTGCATGCGGGCGGCGTCCGGTGCAGGATCACAAGTAGGATAGGACAAGGAAGGGTTAAAAAAAACCGTTCGGTAACAGGGCAAGAGGAAGAAAAAAAACACCGAAAAGTGTTAAAAAATAAGGGATACGTGCAGTGGTAGTGAGGGAGAAAAAAAAAACAACAAACAAAATCAGAACATGTCAAACATAAAACAACATAGGCATTAAAACAATTCGGGAAATTGTTGAAAAGTGTGCAGATAGGAGTAGGAATTGTAAAATACGATTAGTTTGTTCTCTCACCAAAATATATGCAATTGTTCAAAACCAAGGGCAAAGTTTACCGTTTCATTTTAATATAGATTTACTGTCGTCATTAAAGGCAAAGAACAAGTAAAAAATATTAGATAAAGATAAAATTACGACGATAAATAATTTTTAACATAACGCTTAAGCCGTACGCGCTTTCCTCTGCCGGGCTCCAATACGTGACCCCTATGTGGAACATTATTTAACATTTATTCGTTACAGTGCAATGTGAACTATTTACAATAATGAAACTAAGTGGTAAACTTTTTGCGCTTGATTTACAAGTATTAGTATTCTATATAAAAATAAAATAAAAATATACGCAAATAATAACCATAGTCCCTCATCATGCCATAATAAAAAAAAAATAAAGCAAATTAATCAATTAAACATACAAAAGTTTTTAAAACTGTACCTCTTAATCATAACTATAGTATTTTTGCTATTTTTTCACTAAGTACTAATAAAAGCGCACAGATACTTATAATTTTGACTAACAAAATATTTAACAAAATAACGAACACACAAAAAACATATTTGCAAAATTAAGTACTAAGCCACACCAACAAATATCGCCTTGTATGGAACCAGTTTTCTTTACAAAATGTGCTTTAAAAGCTAAAAATACTTAAATAATTAAAAAAAAAGAAGGCTCCAATACCAAGTCGCATTATCTTACCGAGCGGGCAACAAGCTTCATGCTGCTCTGGCTTACTCGGGTCAGGCAGCGGTAGCACTAACGACACTACTTATGTAAAGGTTTCATTGGGATCAACGCAATAAAAAATAATATAAAAATAAGGGATAAGGAAAAATCGGATTAGGTGAAGCAAATACGAATTAGTACATTAGTACAGCAATATCGAATTGTTTTGGATATTTAACGTTATTTACTTTAGCAATACGGTTTGTTCGTACCTACTAGCGCAAAATGTGTATAATGATTAATGGTAAAACGTGATAAACCTGTTGTCAGTATTTTAAAGTTTATTATCGCACGTTGTATTCTAAAAATCAATGTTAACATATATTAACAAATATATTTTTATGTTAAACAAATGTTACGGTATACGAAACGTTATTTTACATTTATTGACACGTTTTGCTTCAAATATTGACCATTCGTTGTTAACTATCAATTATTTTTAATTGTCAAAGACGAATGAGTGACGTTATGATAAAACGTTAACTTACATTGCTTCTAACGGTTAATCCTAAATATTAACCATCCGGTATTAATAATTTTAAAAAAAGTTTAAATGTTAAAAATAAAAAAGGAACGTCATAACGAAACGTTATTTTATAACAAACGAAACGCTCATTGGCGATTGCTGGCAACATTGCTATTGCGCATGTCAAGTACATCGCGTCATTTCGCGTCGCAGCTCGCCAGAATCAAACAATGAAATCCGGTCGATCGCGGTGTCTTGTGTGATTATCGTTGTGATTGAACAAAAACAAACGGTTGATAATGACTGGGACTATAATTGAAAACCTAAGTGGCCGTAAACTCACTGTTTTAGTTACGCTACTTTTATTGTGTCAACTAACATGTTTCCTAATCGGTGGGTTGGTCGCACCTACTCCGGCAAACGCGCAAAATATACTCGGCACCGTGTGTAAGGACACATCCGCCATGAAAAACGACACGACGAAGTGGTATTATAATCGCGGCAAGGGCGCTTGTGAGCCAGTCGATCTCGGGTACATGTTCAATCATTTCTCCGAGGCGGATGTTGTTTTCGCGTTCCAAATGCCGGCGCCGCGTGAAAGTCAAATATTAGACTATTCGCGTTGGCAACAGAATCTGATCGGAGTAGTGCAGATGGACATCAAATATCACTCTCAAATGGAAGTGAAGCCGCATAGTGTCGTAACTATCGACGCGCGTCTCGCCTACAAGAACAAAGGCGATCCCGACGACGGGTGGAAGCTGTACACTCAAGCGGTTGAAAAACGTTATTTAGACTGCGACATTGACATTAAAACGGAGGAATATCTATATAATTGTTCCGCAATACCTCTATTTGAACTCGGATCGTTACATCACGACTATTATTTACTTAACATACGATTGCCGGTGGATACGCCCGAGATGAACGCGCACATCGGCCACGTACAGGATGTGTGGATCACTGTGATTAACCAAAATGGTGGTTTCACTAAAGTCTGGCTCTCTCTAAAAACAGTTTTCTTTCCATTTATCATTGCTATATTGGTGTGGTTCTGGAGACGTATTCATATGCTGCAACGGAAGCCGGTCTTGCTAGAAAAGATGCTCCTATGTTTAGGAATCGCCCTATGCTTCCTCAATATGCCTATTGAATATCTATCATTACATTTCGACTTACCATTTATGCTACTTTTGGGTGATATAAGACAGGGTGTTTTTTATGCAATGTTATTTTCATTCTGGCTTGTGTTTGCCGGAGAGCATATGATAATTCAGGACACATTGGGTAAGAGCACTCTGAAACAGTACTGGAGACATTTGAGTGCTGTTGCTATGGGCTGCTTGTCTTTGTTCATTTTTGATATGTGTGAGAGGGGTGTGCAACTGCGTAATCCATTTTATTCAATTTGGGTCACAGAGATCGGCACTATTCTTGCATTGACATTCATAATACTGGCTGGGATCTCTACTGGAATTTACTTTCTATTTTTATGCTACATGATATGGCAGGTTTTCATCAATATATCACACAAAAGGCAGTCTCTACCGACAATGTGTTCTGTGAGGCGTCTACATTATGAAGGAATTATTTATCGTTTCCAGTTTTTGATGTTAGCCACTCTATTGTGTGCAGCTCTCACTGTAATTGGATTTATACTGGGGCAAGTGGCCGAGGGGCAATGGAAATGGGATGAAAAGATTGAATTAGAGTATACATCTGCATTCTTTACTGGTGTATATGGTATGTGGAATATTTATATCTTCGCTCTCCTGGTGCTCTATGCTCCGAGCCATAAGCGCTGGCCAGTCAATGATAATACATCCGACACACAGAATCTCAGTGAGGAAATTGAATTCAACCCCCTGGCCAATGAAGGAGCTACCAGTGAAATTTCATCACTGACTTCATTTATAAGAAAATCAACTATAGATTAAGTTATGACATGCAAACAGTTAGATCTCATTCAAGTCTTCTAATTCTTATAATGCTTTTAGATTCGCTTTACATATTTGATACAGGAACAATATTAGTCATTATGACAATTTGTATAAGGACATTTAGTCATATTAACTTAAAGGGTGTGTACTCCATTTAGACTTCTTTATCTTGTATGTAGTTGTAGGTCATAACATTGTTTAGTGATTCATTAGTAAACAAACTTATCTTTAGTATTTTCAATCATCACATTTAACTTTTAACTGACATTTGTCTGTATCTGCATTATGTAATAGAAATATTTTTAGTAGTGTTTATCTAATGTAGAAATCTCAGGTATATTTTGATGTGATTCATATAAATACTTGTCTACGGAACCGGTAGTGTGACCCTGAGCCCGTGCGCTCGACAGTTCCGAAGACCGCGCTTCCGATAAATATTGTAGAGCTAAAATCTTAATTATACTTTAACATTTTTGCCATTCAAACGTATAATTTATTTTTTCTGTGATAATGTATGCCTTTTTTGTAACTCGCATTTAATTGTACTTTTACTGACAGTATTTTAGTGTAAGACGTTAGCGAATGTTGCCAACAGTTCGCTCATTTACCTTATTTATTCGCATTATATTTATGTCACAGTAGTGTGACTAGCTGTAAGTTTAACGCAGTTATAGATCGACGTAATTTTTCGACTCGCGGTTTCGCGGATATTATTAGCGCAGTTTGTAACCGTTCAATTGTATTAATAAATTTTCTTATGTGTAACTGTTATTTTGTTATTTACTTGACCATTTTTAAACAATACACATAAATATAATAATGAATTTTCCCGTCAACACCTGTTAATGGACGTCATAAAATAATATACTTTGCACCCTTGTTATGGGTTGGGTTAACACACGGGTAATACCATATTATATTGAACACCGAAACATATTGATTGACACTTTGAACATTACACTTTAAAATTAATACTTATGTTAGAATTTCAGTTAACAACTTTTGCTACAATATAATAATTGTAGGAAAAGTTACAAAATATTAAGGCCCAGTGAACTTAAACATTTAATTAATACCGTTAGAGATGCCAAGAGTCACTTTCATTTACATATAAGTTTCATTCTATTAAGAAAACTGAGCCTTTAAAAAATATTGGACAATTAAATGCAATATTAAAATATGGTTATAAATGCAGATTTGTCAATATTAAATTTATTTGGATATCAGTTAATAAACCCAAGGTGATTTTGCTACTTATAACCACTTCCATATTTCAATATTTCAGAAAACACCTTTGTTTCTAAAAATTGGGGGCAATAACAACACCATAATTATTATTTCCAATGTAATATATACCGTTGCTTCTGCTGTTATCCAGCTACCAACTTTTTGAGGTCACCATAAAATATGTTTCTGTATGTTGGAAAGTCTGTGTCGGGCTTCATTTTAAAAAGAAAGCGCTTCGTCACTTCATTGCACATGCGTTTGTTGAACTGGCTATCAATTATGGTGTTATTATTGTATCTATGACGCCAATCTCTTTTATAAATATGTAGCACGTTTAAAAAAAATAGCCACTTAATGAAACAATATTGTTGCTGACGAATATTTCTTAACAGCTATTGTATAAGATTGACATCATAAAAGCCCGCAGTTCACGATTATTTACCTTGGTCTCTTTGTCTGTGGATTCAAGATTGCGTGAACTGTGAATTCTCGTCAATTAAATTAATTAATTGTCATAAAATCCTTGTCGCCGTTACTGTTCCCAAGTCATTAAGATCGAACTATTAGCCTGATTGATCGAACTATTAGCCTGAATAATGAGAGTTTAATCCCACATTTTATTTATCTGACTATAAGCCAAACAGGTTATATTATTGAAGACGGTTAAAGATTTAAATAGCTAAGAAAAACATATTTTTATTCTAAAGGAAATTATACTGTTCAATATCTTTCATAATATGATATTATATTGTAGTATATATATTATACTGTAGTATTTTATCATATTGCTAATATTTATATTGTTTGAGAGCAGTAACGGATTGTTCAAACTATGTAGTATCTGGATAGATAGTATCAGGATACCTGCACCTTCCTTGGCGGATGCTTCAAGATAATATGTACTCATTCAAAATTTTATATTGATGACGAACAGTGGTATGGTCAGAGGAGATGCATTTCTTGTCCCAAGTGAATTATTATGGAAACGTTTGTTGCTATGTGCACGGGGCACCCGGCCTGTATGAGTAGGGGCCAGTTGGTATCCGTGCATACTCCGACATTCCCGTGACGTAATTGGTGAAAGGTCACAATCGAATCACTTCGCGTGACGTCATCTTCAAGCTCAGAACTTTTTTTTGAAAAAGTGTTTTTTTTCTATTTAGTACAACACATTAAGAGCATCTAAAGATTGTAAATTGTATTTATTTGATTTAAAACAACCTTCACTGTCTTGGTAGGCTGTCAAGTTATCACTATTAATCTAAAACGATACGTATATTTTCAATCAATAACCGTCTTGGGCCATCGCACACGGCAAATCAGCGCGCGTGTTGACGTCTAACGACTGATACACTGATATATAGATATACACCTTGTATGTAATTTTTATCCATTTCATTTTTTATTTTAACGCATCTCGTCTGACCTTGACGACCGGCAACAGGGGCTTTTAAGAGCGTGTAAAGTGTAGCGGCGGGGAAGGCGCAGGGCCGCGGTGTCGTGCGTGTGGTGCGTGTGGTGCGTGTGGTGTGCGTGTGGCGCTTACCTCGGCAGGGGTCGTTCTTGACGAGGAACTCGTCGAGCGCCACCCAGCCGCCGCCCACGCGCACCATCACCGTGGAGCGCAGGATGCGCACCAGCCGCAGCTTCTGCGAGTCGCCGAACTGCGGGCGGAGCGCCGGCCGGTTACCTCTGTGCTTGCCCGTTACCTACGCCTACTCTAATGCCGCACTGGCGTAGTGTCTTCCGGCGTCACGGCGACGACATAATGAATAACGAGTAATATTATCGATGCTGTTACGGGATGGGCAGAGAACGCCGATTG
>DVPF01000120.1:0-11485 GCA_018239045.1 Yanguna cosyra | reverse complement strand
TTTAAATATGGAAAAATTGATGGCTTCGCTATAGCTAATTTTTGAATTTTAATCAAATTCGTGTACCAAATATATAGGATAAATTTTGTGCGTTATAGTTAATCGCGGCTTGGCGTTATATTGGCGTGTTAAAAATTAAAATTTTAGATTTGTCTGCCTCGTCGTATGTATATCTGTACCATCTTGTTGATAATATTATGGAGTGTTTAAATTCACATGGTAATAAAAAAAGTGATAATTCAAAAACCAACACACAGTGGTTTCATTTATATCCCCCCTCCTAATCCAATCATTGTTCCATTATGGCCCGAGATACAATGCTGGCCCATTATGAAATTATAGAGTAACATCAAAATTTGATTTTTAAAGTGGAACCTTATTACTTCCCTTATACTGTTGTTTGAGACCAGGGCGAATAAGCGAAAGATGAAATTGTATTCGTAGCACCAACCTTCAATATAAATAAGAAGAAGTGTAATGAATATATTTTTCTTACATAATGCACACTAGATCAAAGTACCAGGTATAAACCCTTACAACACTACGGGGTTTTGAATATACAGCATTCGCTTCTCACAAGTAGTAGGTCGCTTGCGGCGGCGCGACGTGAGTTGCTCAACGGCGGTGTTGTTGCAGCAACGGGCGGCGGGCGGTTCGAGGCGGAGCCCGAGGAGCTGAGCTCGAGCAGCTTCAGCTCGGCGTCGCGCGCCTCCCTCGACCCGCCGTCCTCGCCCACGCCCAGCTGCAGCGGAGACAACCTCATGCACTTCCCCGGCGACTCCAGCAGCTCCGTGTGACGGCGCTCGGCGGCGCGACGCTCGATGGACGGTACGAGCTCGGGGAGTCGGTCGGGTGTAAGGTAAACCTGATGCGGGTCCGGTCCTCGTTGCGAACTGATATGTGTTAGGACTTTAAAATAAAGTCTTTTAACGACAGCACGTTAGGTCGTGGCGGGGGAGAGCTTTCCTAAGATAAAAGTAGTAAAGTAATTGTGGAAATTCCTTGACGGTATGCTTCACTAGAGCATTTAAATACAACAATGGTAAGTGATTTTAAATGACATGCGACTTTATTCCTTAAGATGAAAAGATTACAATTTCCCGGCCCAGTGGCCGTAGTGGTAGTGTTAGCTTAGCTTTATGGAATTAATACTATTTTTATACTTACGAAAATTCGTATATATGTATTCGTATGTTACAGAGAGTCGTGAATCCACGCCAATATGCTTTTAGTAGCTTCTAACTGATCTGCGATTGTTTAAGTATACCCAGTACAGTCATTGGGGAGGGTTGGAAAATGAATATAATCGTATCCTAATAAAAAAGAAACATTGAATTATTATACGTTAACAACATAACATACGTTAACATTAGTAGAGTTACGTTTTTGAATTATATGATTATATCGCAGTGATTAGCCCCCGCATACATTCCTACCAAATTAAATTCTGTAATTGATAAAGCGCGTATTTTGTGCGATAGTACTAACACATATATGTACATATAATATTCTTTTATTTATGAAGGATAAGTACTGTATTTCATTTAAAGGCCAGACGCATTTACAAAACGGAGAGGAGTGGAAATAATACCTACCTACTATCTTCGTGACACTCATAAGAATTGTCTTTCTATGTCTATGGGCGGTATTTAAATGTCTCTGGCAAGTGGCCAATCTGACGGATTCCTAGTGTCGGTTATAATGCAAACGTCAGATTGATGTGAAATTTTTTCACGGTGCAATTTTGGACATACCAAACTGATATGGATATGTGGAATGGGACGAGCGTTAAACGTATATTTTGCATCGCTGGGTTTGGAATACCGGCCTTGGGACATTGATGTATATGCCGTGGCTAATCTAGCGATAATTGTTACTTCGAAATTTATCACATCTTGATAAATTTCTTTTAAAAAGTCCTTTTTTTAAAGCCTGACAATATTTCAATTTCTAATCATGTATCAAATGTATTGTCGGCTATATGTACTCCGAATACATTTGACTGTTGGTACGTTGGTTAGTGCTGCTGACTGTTAAGGCGCAGGGTGGGTTTGATTCTCTATTAATGAATATTTCTTTGGAATCTGAATGTATATTAAATTTTATTTTATGTAGTCTATTAGCTGCCTGGTTTTCATATTACTAGCGTTGCCTAGTTTTTAGTATCAGATGGCCGCGCCTGTGTCGTCCTAAAACACTATTATTGTTATTACTTTATTCGAATATCAATCATTAAGTTATTGTTTGTAATTATTGTGCTTTACCACGAAATCTTTTGCATATCTGTATGCAATTTTGTATTTTAGATGCATATTTATTTTACAAGTTGGAATTAGTTATCACCTTGCTACCCAAATAGTTTTCATAGTATTCATTTGTTGTAGGATGAATCTTGACACAAATATCAAGTGATGTTTTACAAGTGACATACTTTAATGGCCATATATAGCTATATATGTTTATATGAAAATTTGTTATTTCCGGAATTTTATGTTACATATTAATTACTTGTGTAATCATTTTATTGTATTACATATTGATTTATGTTCATTATTTAATGTACAAATCAATATAAAGACGTTCCTTAATTCATGTTTCGTTATATGAAAAACCTTATTAACACATGCAACATATTGCAAACATACTGCAACATGTTGCCACAAAATAAGGTGACTCTATTAAGTTTATATTTAAGAGGAAATAAGCACATTTTAAGGTATTAATAGAATTTTAGTGTTATTTAATGGTAGTTAAACAGTTTGGAAGTTGTTTTAAGTGATTACTTGCAAATTTATTTCAGACATTTTCAAACTTTTGTGATGTTTATTTTTGTGTTTTTTATAATGATTCATTAATTACACACACACATCCTTTTAAACATTTTTTGAGTAAAAACCATAGATTTGTGGTTCGAGTGATATTTGAATTAAAATTAACTGTTTATTAAAATTTTGGAGAGTACAGTTAAGTGCCCGATGCATGGCAATAGGCTCACCACCTATTCCATAGTGGGACGCAAACGTAACCCGTGAAATGTGGGAGTGTTCTGCATTCCTCTGCCTACCTCTTCGGGGATTATAGGCGTGATGTTACGTAATAATAAAAACATACAAAATTGATTGACATATCGATTGACTGATCGATCGACCGATTTGTCGACTAATTGCTTGATTGATTGATCAGCGATGTGGGAGTATGTATGGAAGGTAGTGGGGAGTAACAAAAAAAAAATACAGGAAATGGCGCAAATAGAGCGTTGGTTAAGTTATTGAGTTGTCAGGATCTGAACCAAGGAGCTCGGTTTGCTATTTGCAACTTGCTTAATCCAACACTAGTATACGGAAGCAAAGTTTAGATATTTAAGAAAGAGGATGAGAGCAAAATAAACGCAGTCGAGATGTGGTCCTTACGTCACATGTGAGACTTCACAGTTGCTGATACGCAAGCGTGAGGCATGTTCTATGAACAGACTCACGTGAGCAGCACCAGTGCAATCCTCCGCATGGGTTTGGTCAATATTTGTATGCAAGCTATATACGATACTCGTAGCCTTCTGGAGAATCTGGAATGATTCAGACAATGGCACTAACAGGCGATAAGTTTAGTTTAGTTATTTTTTTTTTAATTTCGACTTATTTTGTGCTAACGCACTACATCTAAGTACTTATATGTATGGTATGATTTAAAAATGAATAATCTTGTAATTATTAACGAATGTCGTTATTTATCTAAAGAAAACGAAAAGATAAAAAGTAATGTTTATAGAATGATATTGATTATAGTATTTAAGGTGACAGGTTTCTAAATATAGCTGTTATCGGGATGTCATTAAAGTCCTGGTACAACAGTGGCTAGTTGAATTTGCGCACGGCATAGCTTTGAGAGAAATCGAGAAATAACTGTCTGGGAGTAAATTTTGCCAAACGAATTCATCGCCTGACCTCAATCCGCATATCGTCTTCTGTTTTGTTTTTGGCCAGAAGTTTTGCTTTAAACGTTGATTGTCACTCTTGTCTTCTTTGAGGTCTTAAAATATAAATATCGGACTTCAGGGAAGATTGGTTCACTCACGCATATTATATTATGTTATTTATTAGCCTTTTTAGGTTACGGAATGCAAAGCATCAATTTATTTCAAGTTTATATTTAATCACAATAATGTAGCTTATATTTATCTATAAATAAAAATAATTATCTATAATCAGCTTATATTTATCTATTGATATAAATAAAAGTGTCTGTTTGGAATATCAAAATAATAGCTTTGTAATGAGCACATATGAAAGTATATACGATACGTATAAAAAAACCAGATATTTCAAAATTTTGGTCTGTTTGTCTATTTGTTTCGGGTAATCTACGAAAGGGCTGAACTGATTTCGACAGGAATTTTGTTGGCGGATAGCTGATGGTATGAGGAGTAACAGGTTTTTTTATTTTAGAAAGTTTTAGGGACCGGAAAAATAAATTAAAACTCATGAAATGCAATATGCCTGTACCAGATTTGGCGGTACTTTCACTGACACATAGATGATGTTATAAGACTACTTTTATATTATCCTACGAGAACGAATTTGCGGCCACAACTCATTTGGAATAGAGTTCCTATCATATGGTGAAAGGGTTTTTCAAATACGTACACCAGTTTCGGATGTTACCCTCGATGTATAGACAACATTCGCAATCTTTATGTAATTGGGGTACATCTCGATAAGAAAAATATGAAGACCTCCATAATACCCGTTATATACCTACATGTGCGCTATTGAGAGCTGTTTAAAAACTATTTAATTTATTTTCAAGATGACTTCAAACCCGCCTCTGTGGATGTGAACAAAATGGCAACAGTCGACGTCGGCACAAACAATCAAGTAACTGTGACTGTACCACACTTGGGCAAGTATATTTACGTAGTCTATTTTAAAAATAGTTATAATGTCGTATATTTGAAAAACTAAAATATATGCTTATCGACGAACAAATATTGAAGTACGTACTTTTTGATATTCTTACTTGCCGTGATTTTTGTTCATTATAGAATTAATTTATAAGGCTAAATGGTATAACTCGCCCCACGCTGCAACGCTTGTGGGCCTCGAGGATTTCCTCCCTACCCTCCTCAAGGCAGTTCTCTAGGGGATAACTGCCTTAAAGAGGATGAATACCCCGCCTTGTTTAGGCTGTGATGGCGGGTCTATACCGCGTTCCCACCTACTTGCAGGCCTAGTCGCTTTCCTGTTCAATGGTTGACGGCATTCTGACAAGTTCAAGCGGGAGCGGGCATCCGTCAAGTGGTCGAGCGTGTAGGGGCATGGATGCGTAGAGACGAGAGTGTGGCAGGTGTCGGCGCGGGCGTACATACGTTGTGCCGACAATGCCACATACCGCTCTGATGTTTTCACGTTTAGATCACGCGTCTGCACGTTGTTCCTGTCGTAGGGCGATATTCTGCAGCACTTGCAAGTGCCTGGGGTTCGTCCTGGCTACCAGGGCGTTTCATGTCGGCGTCGCATACAGCCTAGTTCGGATATACCAATCATACTCGCCCTGTGCATAGTACTCAACCGCAAGGTTCAGTAAGCGCAGGGCAGCCTTCCGTGTCTGTGAGTGGGAAACAAATTCCACACCTTCGAAACCCTGTGTCGGACCGTTGATGAATTCTCTACCTACGGCTCTACCGATCTAGGAGCGGGCAGACGGTGTTCCTCGCTTGAGATGGTGTCTACCGAGATAATAGAGTGAAGTCCCACGTTCACCAGCGTGGTCCGTTCGCTCTCCAGGTGACTCCACGAGAAAGAGTATTAAGGTTAAATTATCCACCTTTCAATAAACACTATAAAGGCGTTACCGTTTTATACACGTTTTTCATCGGAAATTTTCTGGATTGAAAAGCGTGAAGGGGATAGCGAGACATTTCACAACTCGTACCACCACATTCCTTATGATTCGTGATTTATCTGTGTCTGTGTATTGATACAGATATTTATGGGATGGATACACTAAAGTGCATCTTACATATTCGTCTGTTCCCGTTATTTATTTATAAAAACATTATTTCACACACAACACCTTTCCAGATGGTGCAGGTGTTCCGCAGACAGTATTCAAAGGCAATCAGAGGCCATACACAAAGGAATGTGTTCTGATCATAGATAGAGTAACCGGTGAAATAACACTGGAGAAACTGTCGAGCAATATTCAAGTTAAAAAGACAAGGTGATTCTTTTTATATTAATTCCTTTAAAAAGTGGTCTTTACTAAATTTAGTTTAACGAAAGGGTAATTACGCGATCAACGATGGTAACATTCTTGTCTACGTCGTCTGTAATTTCTTTTTTGTGTTAAAACAGACAAGAGACTGCGCAAAAGCCGCGGCCGCTGACGCCGGTGACGGCCGACTTCACCAACACCACCCAGCGCTCGAGCTCCCGTACGCGTGTTGCCACCAATCGGCGTACCGCCAATCCAAATGCAGGTTAATAATCCGTGTACATATAGTATAACAAAATATGTATTTTGTACAGCTAAAGAATACGCTCAGGGACATAAATAACTCGCTCGATAAGTTCACATGTATTGAGTAGATTGACATTGGCTATAAGTTTTACATATAGCAATAGCTCGAGTATCTTATTTTAATGCTACCAACATTGAAAAGTTCCCATTTAATTTCAATTTAATTATTTACACTTAGTATAATTTTGTAGGACCTTTGACGGATAACTATATATTCGGATAGGTTAGAAAAATGATAACATTCGCATATGATAGGTTAGTCAAATTGATTACTGATCTGGGAGTCGTGGATTCGACTCGCACTCGGGAAATTTTTTGTGTTGTATCTGGTTGTAAAAAATATTAACAGTCTGGTTACAATAGCATAGGCTATGTTTAGTTTGGTATCAGCTATGCTATAATTTGAGGATCTAGAACTAATTGGTTAATATTGCATTCGATATAATAGGTCCTGCAGCAATGGCGTCGTCAACCAATCAGGTGCGATTCAACAACACGGCGGCTACAACGCAAAAATCTCAGAACATGGTGCGTTCTCCTCAGCGCGTGAAGACCTCGCCGCCGCAGGCACCGTACGATGTTTTGTTATTGTTACCTATAACAATGTGCAGCTACAATTATTACGTAACAGTACATAAAATCAATTCTGTATTTCCCTGAAGGGCAGTTAGAGAAGTAAATACACATTATACGTTCCATGGAATAGGGTTGAGCCTGAGCAATACAATTTTAGCAATTATTTCGTACTTTTTTTATTAAAGTCATTTTAAATTTCGAATAGATGAACATTGAATTGATTGTTTTTTAAAATTAATTTTTACTTAATGTTGAAATGAAGTAAAATCAAATTTATTTTTATACGTAAGTTACATAAAGTATTTTATGGTAAATATTGAAAGGAAATAAATTGAATTTTTTTTTATTTCAAATGTAGAAGTCATAACGGTAATATACATTTATAGATAGGTAGAGTTGGCGAGCCATAAGCCAGTATGTAAATGAAAATGTCTCCTTGATAGAAAAAAAGAACATGCATTTGGTATTAATTAAATTATATCTGATTGGCTACTTCAGTCATTGATGCTCGAAATTGCTCGCGGATACATTAATTTAATAAGAGAAACGACTACCCATGTTGTTATCATTCTCTCTTTATCGACGAGATGGTTGTTTTCTTGGCTCGCCTACTCTATGTATATGTATAACACCTCTATGGTAAAATTACGCTTCGTTTAATGCGCTCTCATGCGTGCGCGGTGTTGCCAAGCGTAATATTTGAGTTTGACTGTGGTAATATAATAAGCTGAGTTTTAATCGCTGTTCTAGATCTGATTGTTCTTTACTTTTCTTTGTACATTGGTATAACATAAGAAATCCTAGTATCCGACTATAATAAATTTCATTTGAATTTCATTAAACAGCGCTCTGATGGTACAGTGCACAGATAATGTTTTACGTTTTACTTTACGATTTAGGTATAAATAAAAATTATAAATAGGAAGCAAATCGTGTAGGGATCGATTATATTGTAAGATTTAGATTTAAATTATGATAGCCTGTTATATAAACATTTGTATATGATTATAAACATACAAATACGTTACTTTCATGGATTTAAATTATTTTACAATATTTCTGGGGTGTTTTACGATAACTTTTGTTAGAAACTGGCTTCGTTATTTCATTGTATTTTTGAACCGTAATAACTTTAAATAAATTAATTTAGGGTAAAAAAAACATCTAGCTGCATCTAGGAGCCGCGGTTGCTATGTATACCATTTCTGAAGCAAACACATTGAATTTAAAATTGACCGCCTTTTCTAGATAAAATTTCTACTAGTGGTTCGGTCACTGGATTTGCGTCTAGTGTATGACAAGAGGCGTACTACCTATTCCATGGTGGGACATAAACGTTACTCGTGAAACATTGGAGTATATTACACTCCTCTGCCTATCTCTTCGGAAATCACAGGCATGATGGCACTTTTTTTTCAACTTATAATGGTGCGTTGTTTGGTCTCATTGCATCTTTGGCCTGAAACAAAAGTCAATCTGTTGGAATAAACAGGTAAATGTAACAATGTGTGCGTCCAGGTGGTCAGGTGGCGGCAACAGCACGCTGGCGTCGCTGCCGATGATCGGGCTGGACGAGGCGCCGCCCGCGCGCGCCGCGCCGCCGCCCGCGCCCCCCGCGCCGCCCGCCGCGCCGCCGCCCGCCCCGCACAACCCGCACACGTCGCACGCGCTGCAACAGCCGCCCCAGCCGCCGCCGCCCGCACACCCCCCCGCGGTATGTGTACTTTGGAATCTCCGACCAGTAAACAGAAATTATGGAAGAAAATACCAAAAATCACGTTTGTCATTTTAAATTTGAATATGTTGTGCAAGTTTAAACTGGCATATGTTGTTTTAGTTTAAACTTGAATATCTTGTTTAGGTTTAAACTTATATATGTTAAGTTTAAACTTCAATATCTTTCTTATGTTTAAGTTGAACCTTGAATATGTTGTGTATGTTTAACTTACAATATGTCGTATACACACGTTGCAGGCGTCGCGGCAGGAGGACAGCTCGTCCAGCTCGTCCAGCGACAGCGGCAGCGACAGCGACAGCGGGAGCGACAGCGACGACAACGACACGTCCAGCGCTCAGCACTCGCTCGCCAACGGTACGCGCGCAGTTACACATCCGTCCAATAGAGGGCAGCCTATTTCTACACACCGGGCACATTCAATACTACTGAGAATTGCTGCATGGCTGTAATACGTACATCCATATCACCAGCCTAAGTCCACTGCTGCACATAGCCCCCCCCCCCTCCGCCCCCGTTGAGGGGTTTTTGTTCATAAACCGTACGTTGGACTTGCGGGGTGAGGATCGCACAATACAATACGAGTGCTTACGTTGCTTCGGCGGTCAGTCGGCCAGGGCTTTCGCCGGGCCTTAGTAGGCTGCACTACACAGCTGTCAGCCACAATACAAAAACATTTTACTGCACACTACATTAGAGAAAAATACACGATACAGCAGAAAGAAGAAAATAGGGTTAGAATAATAGTCAGTTTGGTCCAAACTAATGGTTTCGTCTAAGCAACCACTGTCTCTTGGCGTAATAAATAGCAGAACAACTAATGAAGTCAGCTTTTGTGGAAATGAAACGATATAAAGTGTATTTTCGCAGAATTAATAAGTGTTTTGTGTGCAGGCAACGCGAGCAACCCCGGCCTCCCCAGCGACGTGCTCAACGACGACCTGTGCCTGTCGGAGTCCGGCAGCGACTCCGACTGACCTCACGACAACTCTCTTTATTTTCACACTTTCACCGACTACCCCCAATAACACTTCCATTGCCCAAGGCTATCCAGCCATAGAAGTAATATCATAGAGTAGAGGAACCATAGGCAGGCCTGTGAGTGCGAGTGTCCAACAAATAATACAAGAGGGTAGATGAGAGATCCATACTATCTTTGTCTAACCATACATAAAAAAGAAAGACAGATAGCTAGCCTCATTTGCTTTCTCTTTTTTCTCGATGGACACACTTTAGGCTGGCTCCCCAGCTCTAGTATGATATCTCTATGTATCCAACGCGATTTATATGACAGTTACCCCACCAATCAATTAAAACTGTTCAAAAGATTATTTTTTTAAAAGTATTAATCATGTCATAGATAGGTTTACGTTTCATGCATATCGTTTGTCAATGGTCCAATGAAATGTCACATACAATTTGTCATTTAAATTTGATTGTTAATTGTAATAATAATATGCAATTAAAAATCCGACAGTAAGTGATCAAATGATGAAGATTTTGAATTACATGTTTATTGTTAATGATTCCAATATGGTGATGGGAGAGTATATAAAATCGCGGGTAGATTGTCTTGGGATTACTGAATAATAATAAAAAACAGTCGGAAACTGGCAAGTGTCTCATATCAGCGTGAATGTTATCCCCTCTTTTGCCACTTAAAGTTTTCGCTACCATGTGGGTTTTATAGTAATTTCTTTGGACTCTTGCCACGTTTCAATAATCTCAATAGTTTCAATAGGTGTCAGCACCGTGCGCTACTCTAGCGCCAACATGTCTGTGTCGGTTAGGTGTCGACATTACTTAGTTACGACAGTTGTGTACTTGTGACATAATATCATGTGCCTCGATTGAATAGAGAATATATTTTTTATTTCATGCCAATATTTTGTAGCGTTAAGTGAAGGTTGTTTGGTATTCTCTTCCAAGCAATACGCATATGCATACACGCGTACATGTTTATATGTATGCGAGTGTATGTATATGTTATCTAGTTGTAAACAGACCCGCAATAAATTATTGTGTATACTGATAAAATACGAACAGTACCTATGTATAATTGAATATAAATGGGTGGTGAGACGCGGTGATGTGAGAGATATCCTATTTTGTATTAAATTAGGTTTTAATGCTTGTAATATGTTATAAAATGAATTTATTAAGATATACTACGTGACATAAGAGACTACGCATAAGAATGGTTACAAAATAATCTAAAAATTATGTGCCTTTATTTGGTAGTTTGTATCCAATTATATGATATAATAATGATAATAATAAGCTCTGCATTTTAATGTGAATGGTTACATATGACTTGTTTCAATATGATGGATGAAATAAACATGATCCCCGTGCCATGGTGTCGTTACCATGTCCAAAGACATCAGTTAAAATTGATCACGAGGCAGTTGCCAGAGAACTTTGTTATGCATGTTAGAAAAGTTACAATATTGAATATCAAATTTATAAATACATAATAATACAACAAAGGGTCTGATGTAAGATAAGAATATAATTGAGCTACATACATAGATATAGTTTAATACTGAATTTACAAATTAGGGAATGAGTGTAACGTTGATTAATATATAAAACTGCCATTTACTCAATAAGTTCCCAATTTGTATACATGTAGTATTCTTATCATGACTGTATCCG
>DVPF01000119.1:0-11517 GCA_018239045.1 Yanguna cosyra | reverse complement strand
GGTTTTTAACTCGGTACTCTTTATCAACCCAGGGGCGGATCTGGCATGATGATGTAACAATAATTTTAATGATCACAATCATCGTAGTCGTCGTAGTCCTTGTCGTCGTTATCATGATAGTCTAATATGTGGCATGTATATGTTATATACGTATCACATGCTAATGTAAGATGATTAGTAAATTAATGTTAAACGATGTCCTTCCGCAGTATAAACTTCAACAACCCGAGCACCGACAAGCCGGCTAACCTCGCCAACTCCGCCGTGCTACGGATGCTCGAGGAGGAAGAGCGCAGCCGCAAAGGATATCCCAGTTAGTTTAATTAGCATTATACTTCTTAACCCTTTAACCCTTCGTTAATTATTCTACCTACAACATTACGACCCATGTAGGTGTTTTTGCATACAGTACCTACCTATTTAATTTTTATCTCACGAGTAGTGATTTTAGTTTTAAATGCAATGATGACAGAGCAAATCTAGTGCCTTAGTTTTGTTATACAGTATTTTCTTTGTTAAATAAGATCGTAAATAATTGCAGCAAAAATTAGTAAAAATATATAGGTGAGTATGGTATTGTTAGATCGAAGTAATACTTAAAACATAATTTTCGCCCAACAATGATCGGTAATTGCCGAAGAGAAAACAGAATTAAGACAGGACCGACTACACTTAAACAGACTAGTGTAGTGCTTGCTAACGCTACTAAAATTTCCCACTGCTTTGCCAGAATTAGACCCCACTCAAGTGCAGGCGATTTTGGAGAACTTGGTATATGTCAATCGTCGGTTTGACCGCTACTGGCCTCCCGCCGGGACGGACGCGGCCCGGCGTTGGGATGGCCAGCTCAACGCCAACTCACAAATATACTCAGAATTTTTGAAAGCCACCAAAGGTACCCCCGGGATTGCTAGAGTAGACTCAGCTTTCATGTAGCACATTATTTCGAACGTAACTGTCATCGTTAGAAACAGCAGTAATTCTTCTAGAACCTTCTAGTTGATTTGTTGGGCATGATTCGCATTCATTGCTACCAATATACATTTCACTGCGCACATATTGTACAAAAATGATTGCGAGGCACTGAATGTTAATATATGCACGCTGTCTGACATGGATGAATCATTGAACCCGAAATAAACTTATGTAGGTAAACATGCGTATTGTTTGCTCGTCAGAGAGTAACGCCCGGTTATTTAATTTCGTCCGTGAGAACCTTTTTCTTGCACCTTAGTGACGAATGTAGCTCATTAGTAAAAAGAATTTGGCAATGATTGGAAACATGTCATGTCATGCCTTTAGCTGTCCCTGTTTGTGGTAGTGTACCGCCGACAACGACACAGCGCCGACGCCGCCATGCCTGAAACAGTATTTGTTGGTAAAGTTATCATTGTATGTGTACATTTGTGAAACAATTAAGTGCTGTGTTGATAGGCAGCTGAATAATCCATTGGCTTCATGGTATTTTAATATGTTCGGTATAGTTGTATAGCGTGGTGCAGGAATCTATGTTAGTTAATAAAAGATTAGATAGTGGTGTCAGTCATAATCTTACGTTTATGTTAAATCTTCATACTTAAATGGTGTGTGTTCTAAAAGTATTAATGGTAAAACGTAACTATAATAAATAAAAATTAATTGTAGGTACATAGTTGAAACACATTCTGTAAAAACCTGCAATTTGTATTAAATTTTCAGAACAATACGTAATAAATTATTCTAATCAATTTTTTATATTAGTTTACGGAGAGTTGGATTCGTAATGATGAAAATTAATAATTAAAAGCAGTGGTTGCTATTACCCTGTGTTTCTGTATGGGTTTTGTAAACGAACACCATCATCATCAACAATTTTATCGTGCCACTATTCCACACGCGTTTCTTCTTTATTTTTGTTTCTGATTTGGACAAAGCAGATTATTTTTATCGTCCTACAATTATTGTAAAATAGACTTAATATTGTTCTCTTAACAATTGAAATGATTTTTCGCCTTTATTTGCTTTAGGTATATGTAACATATTCGAGTGCATGCCATTTGAAATTGAAATTGAACTTGTGCACTGAATGTGAAATACATATTAAAAAATTAAATACAATTTTAAATTAAAAGGCATAGAATGGTTGTCACACACTTTGAAACTGAAAAGTTTTCGCACAGTTATTTGTCAATTTAATAGTATGAACCGTTCTTTTCTTTCGTTTATCTAATCTGAATCTAAGCGTACCTAATATGTAATCTATACATAAGTAGGTAAAATCAGTATTTAACGATTGAGCCACGAAATGAAGATAGACACATATTCGTATACATGTTTATATCTTGTATTTTTACTTCAACCATATTATGTTAGAGCTTTAGTCGAAAAAATCTATAAAAAGTAATTTTATTTTATTTCAATTCTAATTTTATAACGACCTTTGACTATCGATACACGGCTTTCGTTGAATAATAAAATACCCACAGTTTTGTTTGAGGCAACCTGTGCCTATTTCGGATGACTCTACTTTTGCGGGCGCACATATGATTCAACGGCTAATATTAAATTCGTGGCAAAGGATGCAAAGTGCGGATGAGTATATTTCGATTCGCGAACACTCTCAGTACCAAACTTACTTTTATCACACATTTCTCAATCGATATGTTGGCGTCTATCGAAGTTGATATAGAAATCATTGTACAAATTTTCCACGAATCCAGCTCAGCAGTCGGTAACAAAAATACTCTATTCTCTATACTTATACCCTAATTAGTGTTACAAATAATATCTGTTTGTTAGTCGCATTGCCACTGTTAGTGGTAAGTCTATACATTGCCTTATTTCTTCAGTGTTTCAAGGGCTACTAAATATTTTAAAAAAATAGACAAATAATTATATTCTGAATAACCTGGTCAATTTTAGTTATAAAATGCATATAAAAATTAATAAACGTTTTGATTTAACGTTGTGCGTACCAAAGCTGAGAATAGTTCGCAATATCTCACAAATGCACAGCAATAAAAAGCATAGGTATTAAAAAGATGATAGCTGGCTGAATGATGAGTCAGGCGGACTAGGCTGCCAGACATTGTTCTGAACCAATTGCTTTGGTAACAACAACAAATACTTACCATGATTCATACCGATACAATACAAAAGCCTGAGCTATCGAGTATCAAAATATTCGTATAAAATATTTCCGTATACACGTGATCATTAGTTGTAATAATCTCATTAACGTCTTAATAAATGTGTACCGCTAGCTTGGATACACTGTACATTTTATAAGTATTGTGTATCGGATATAATAACGGGATTCTCCCTTAATCACTGTTAATTAATCCCACACAATAAGAAACTTCGTTAGTATTTGCATTCATATTGATGACGTAGATTACCTACAGTTGGAAATGTAATATGAAATAGCCCAGAGAAATATAATAATGTTTATATGGAAAAAGTCCAAAACATTACTGTATGTAACGGATGCTTGTATTATTAAGTGAATTAGAAAAATAACATTTGATTGGTTATATTGCAGTACCCATGTTTTTATATATATTTCGTAATGTAGACTTATTGTACTTGTAAGACACAATCATCATACAATTTAATTTTAATCTTACTGCTCAGTCACCAGCGAGAACAAGATAATTGCGGTGTTAGTATTTACATTGTCCATTTTTGGAAGATCGCGGAAAATCTTGCTCGTTTCAATGTATTTTATGATCGGTCGAATGTTAATTTTGTAATTTATTCGGCTGCGTCTACTCCGACTTCGAACATGTGACGTTCTATATTAGAAGTCACGGTCTACAGCGATATGGAGTGGGAAAGAGAGGGAGGTCCAGCGATGCTGCGCTCTCTGAAAATATAATATGTGGTAGTTATTTGCGCACGGACTCACCTGGCGAACGCGCCAAGATAGTCCAACGTCGTTCTGTCCGGCGGCAGGCGGGAGTGACGCGCGCACCGAGCATTCTACTCGTAAGTTCCACACATTACTACTGCATTAGAGACATTTTTTATCTGTACGATAAACAGCCTGCATTAGTCGTTGCGTTACTAAACATTATGAGGTTATTATATTGATAAAAATGTTAATTTTCTATACGTAACTTAAACTCGCTTGAATTTTCCAAGAGTTTAAATTTTTTTATTTTAAGCTGACAAATCCACTTTTAAATATGTGATTGACGTTTATTTTATTATTTTTTAGAGTTATTTGAAAATAATTTTATTTGAGACATATTACTTATACAATTGAATTGATTACAATATATTCAATGCACCGTGTTAACAAAACTATAGTCGTTTCGTAACAACTTGATTAAATTTTAATTAAGTGTAAAGCCAATCTGCAGCGTCGAATAGTTTCTGAAGCCACACAGTCCCAATAATATTATGATCAAACTTAGTTCCGAATAGTTTTCCTTTGTGTATACCGACTGGCTTTGTACACTTCCTTGACGTGATTATCGAATTCCGTGCACGCTTTTCACTTCACTGTACAATCACGTACAAAAATCGTTGCCATCTTCAAATGTTTTGAATGTAATATGATACCATTACATGAATAATTTTAAATTATTCCTTCAGTTTGAAAAGTAATGTATTGGTGAATATTATATTTTGTATGTAAGTATCCACAAATAATAGAATTACTATTACCTGTAATAAAGTATGTACCAACGTATTGTTTGTCTATTTTAAGTAAAATGAATCGTAAGAAACACCTGCGCGCACACCTGAATTGTTAATCGATGAGTCTCCCTGTTCGAAATATTATATTCGAAATTCGATTCATATTCAAGAAAAATTGTTATTTTTTCTTCTTCAATCGTCTGGCGCAAATCCAAAAGCTCGCTGGGGCGGGCTAATTTAAAGCGGAATGTGTCATAATAACTAGGTATCTCGGCGTTGGGTGCCGAAATGTGTGGTCTCCAGATAGCATCGCAGCGAGATTGCTAGCGGTGATAGACACAACTGTTCCGTAACATGTTTTTTTAAGCAAAAAAACTCTCTTGATCGCAACTGCCGTCAAATTACAGTGATAGTACAGATTTACACAACAAATGCTACAGTAAGCTATTGTTGCAGGTCAGAAGAAAGTAGTTTGGCCGCCAGCGCCAGAGACCAACGGCTACCATCAGCCACAACAGGTATTCTTATATGCACATTAATTATGATGTAAATATGGTAGAGAGCAAGTTATAGCAAATATCGAACGCTTTAAGGTGGCGACAAGCACTCACATTTATGCATGTATATACCACCGCTTGTTATTAGGTTATGTATCTTCACAGAGGTAACACAGGAAATCGTTTCGAGGCTTCCTATATATTTACAGTCTATAATGTTCTAATTATAGGGGCTATCCATAAACAGCATCATAATTTACCCTCTACAAAAGCACTTGCGGTGCACTTATACTTATTGATAAACTTCATTGTATAGTAATCTAAAATTAGGACAACACAGAAGAAAACGAGTTTATAAATCCTTAAGTTTCCGGGATTTTTACTTATCTATCAACTAATAATTTAAAGTGCACCTTCACACGCCATTAGCTTTAATTATGCTTTTATTGAAAAAAAGTGCTAAAATAATATAGAAATTGACGGTATCATTCAAAACGTTAGAGCACGTTTTATGGACAGCCCTTTTAGTTTCGTTTATCCCCTACAGCAAAGTCCCGCGACGTACAACGGCGCGCAGCACTCCCCACAGCAACAACAACCACCACAACAACAGCAACAGCAATATTTCGCTCCACAGACCCAAACCCAATACCAAGCACCTTACCAAGCTCCCCCAGCGCAGCCCGAGAACCAGTACACCCAGTACCAAACACCACAGTCGCAATCGCAGCCCGCGTACTGTGAGGGGCGGCGCCAACAAGCAACAGGATTGAGTAAGCTGATCCCGGTGGGCCCCGGAGTGACCGCGTCCCCAGTAGGCCAGCCCTACAAGCAGGCTCCATTATCGCCTAGCGCCCAGCCATACCGCCCGCCGCAGAGCCGCTGGGCGCCCGTGCCAGCCCCTACCTCCCCGCAGGTACCCCGAGTTGCAGATGTGTCGTCACCGTCGCGTTCACATCTAGTCTACACGTTACTAACATGTTACGTTGTGCATGCGCTTTTTAAATGCATATCACTAGAAATATAATATTTGTACATATAAATAATATCCTGTAATAACATGAACCAAAACTTAATGTTAAAAACGAAAGGCTTCATTGGTGTGCTTAAATTGGGTCGTACCTACTATATTATGATAATAGATGAATTATTATGTACGATGATGTTCTTAGTCTTAAAAAAGAATGCGTTTAGTATAATTCCGTTTCACTTACATGTTTTATGTCATTATCTACTTGTGAGATTTAATAAACTGAATTGTGTATAAATATAAATTATTTTTATAATGTGTACTAAGGTAAAAATAGTTAATTTAGTAGGCGTGATTTTACGGAAATCTACTGTTACTTAATGAACAAGTAAAACTAATTATCTCGCGAAAATGCAGGATATGAATTATAATGGTGTACGAATACCTTCATACTGTGTGCACCACTTGTCCTGCCACAAACAGCACATGCGCTAGCAACCAATATGTAGTGTGCATCACCACACGTGCCAATAATAACACGTGTTGGGTTCCAAAACGGAACATCTGTCATCGGAAAATGTAATAAAGTATTAGCTTTCGATATTAAACACAGATATGTTTACAGCCGGGTGGCCAAAGACCCCAGTACTCTCCCCAACCGCAGTACTCCCCGCAGCCGCAGTACTCCCCGCAGCCGCAGTACTCGCCGCAACCGCAGTACTCTCCGCAACCGCAGTACTCGGAGCCAGTATATCCGCCCCAGAAGCCGTTTGAGCCTCCTCCAACGACCATTACCCTTAGGCAGCAACCGCCCATTCATCAAAAACCGCCCCCGGTTTTTGCTAGCCAGCCCGCTACAGCGACGTTCAAAGGTAATGTTTACTTCAATTTCCAAAGCAACTTTAAACGAATCTTTGTTCTTAGTTTATTTGATAATATTATGTTACAAACGTTCGGACCTCTATATCTACTTCAAATCTTTACAAGAAGCCAGTCTGGTATGCTCAATACGCTTATTATGAATTTAATAATTCCTAAGTAATGAAACTGACATACACGTGTGAGAGAGAATAATTAGGTATTAATATATTTGACACTACGCCATATTATGCTTAATTATGTTAGTGTTAATAACATTATTTTCGACGGTCATAGCGCTACATTATAATGTTAGCCAAGAGAAATATTGGCTACGGTAAATAAGATTGCAACCGGCAATTTATGAAAATGTTCCAAATTTATGATTAAATTGATTCCTGTAAAATCTAAATTATATTACATAGGTAACCTTGTTTTATAAAATACCCCAGCTGTAAATTCTACAATATATTGGCTATGATCAAGCACATAAAATACGAGTAGCTATATTCGTGCCAGATAACCCCCCAAGTGTAGGTAGACAGAAGACAGTATATTGTTTTTTAAATTGCGTTTTATACGTCGCGCTGTCGCGTCGAAACAATACTCTCAGGCATAAAAGCTTTTTAAATACACCTCTCTACGCTGTATTATTGTCAGAAAGTTTTATGAAGACCGCTAATGCATGATAGTAAACCTCTAATGAAAAGAAAACATTTTTGATGCAAATCTTTTGTATATATACGAATTGTTTTAAATAAAATATTTGAGGCCATCGATTCGAATGTTCCAGAACTGTGGTATGGTATGTCACTCTTAGGAATTGTTACTGAATATTTTTATTGTTTTTTGTTAGTCAACAAATCCGAGGAGTATTTTTCCCGACCTATACAGATTGGAATTGTCCAATACCAAAACTGAATAGGCATTTTCTGGGCTATTCAGTTTTGCTATCAGGTCAGGTTAAAAGGTCTAGTTAAAAGCAAACCGCAGAATAACCGCGGTTACCTACTATATGAAAAATCTCGCAAGTACCTATATATTAAAATAGTTTAGTTTCAGACTTATTTTATGGGGTATAATTTGATGACAGGCGGCGTAAATATGCGTGGGGATCAGAAATGGCCGCCGCAGTCGGTGAAGGAGGCCGTGGCTGCGGAGAACGAGGCTCGGAGGCAACTGGCCCGAGGGCCGGCTTGTAGACCACGCAAGGTAAGTACTCAACTGACAAAAGCCGTTGGAACTGTAACATCTAATCATTGTAAGACGAACTTTATTTAAATTTTGGAAGGGAAAACGCGAATCGAACGTACATAGGCTGGTAGGTATTATAATTATAGAGGTAGCTACTGCTGATCAGTGTGACACTTAACATGACCACTGTACATTACGCGACAAAAAAGCAAATGTGGTGTAACAATTGTAACCTTTTTAACTTTTCCGATATTCCCCAGCTGTGTACCTCCTTGCGGCGTATTTGTATAGGTACCCAATGCAGAAAATACCTAGTTTTAATGAGCAAGTAATTACTACTCCAAATATCAAACAGTTTATACAACATTTTTATATTCCGTTGTGCTTACACAACACAAATACCCGTGTGTGCCATAAGAGTGACACTAAGATATTATAAAAATGTCGATCATAAAAGTTTGCGCAATTCCAAGATTAACTATAAAGTGCATGATGTACATAAAACTCTTTATGGTCCACTATACTGACATTGTACTGTACATACTATCTTATAAGAGCCGAACTAAAACACCTGTATATTTTTAAGACATTTTATCGTCATTTAATCCCAATTAAAACTCTTAAACATTTAAATACGTTTGTTCCGGTTTGACATAACGAACTAAAACTAATATTTAAAACGAAAAAAATAAAATGGCGATGTTAGCTTCTGTGATTGTTTCATAAATTTATAGTTAATTAAAAAAAATTAAGACACATGGAACACAATATTCTAAAACCACTCACACGAACGTAAATCGTGTAGGTACATCCATATTGTTTCGTAGTGCAATCATGACCACAGTCCACAACCGTTGTCTGTTTTAGCCGCGGCAATATTCGCTTGCCGAATTAGTTGCCATGAACGAGGTGTAAGCGTCCGCGGCGTTCCGACTCGCTCGGTACTAGCCGCACTTGTCGCCTTCGTAAGTGACGCTTCGGTCAAAGTGTGATCTTCAGTTTGGCTCAGTCTCTTCTATTAACAGACCCTCTCAGGAGGCACACCGTAATACGTAGTACACGCGACCACCTAACGCGACTAGTAGGCTTCGCACTATTCTAGCATCATGCAGTCACGTAATCAACTAAATAGCCTACGCCTACATACCAACATTCATTACTTTCTCTATATTTGTAAGGCTTTGCGTTGTAGTCCGGTTAATCGTAGGTTCGTGCATGAATGTCAAGCCGACGTGTTGTAGAAAATAGAAAGCCTTTTAAATATGTCACTTCACTGTTCGGAATTAAAAACCATGTTCAAAAATATATCTAGCAATAATGTGGATCGTGAAAGACAATATAGTCACATATGACTAAGGATATTGACTCTTGTGTTGCAGGTCCGCAAGGACTATAGTTCCTTCTTCGCGCAGCACGCCCTGAACCAGAGCTACCCCGGGTACCGCGCTCCCCCTGGAACACAACACTACGAAGACCTGTCGGGCCGATCTTCTTACTGAAGCACAAAAAGCTAGATTTACTAACACACGCCCTCAGTAGAACCAACATTTACACCATTGTCTAACCGAGCAATACTTTGCTATGTACTCACAAAATTTTACCACCCAAAGGTGTAAATGTGTGATAGATATTCGACATCATGATCGTGCTCATGTATATATTTGTTGATATTGCTAATGTACTTCTGTGTCTAACTTGTTATTAATTTAGGGGAAAATCATTTGTAATATCATCAAGTTTATTTCACTTTCAAAAACCTCATATAAAATCATAGTTCCAGGGTGTCAACTGGACGAAGTGTAGTACTTGTATAGACTTTAGACGATAAAGTCTTCGAGCATGTACTGAATTGGATAACATTATTATCAGTACTTAATTTTAGTTTTAACTTATTATACATGTTTATCATTACGTAGTCAATAAGTGTACTTATATATTATAAAAAATATACACAAAAATGATTCATTCATATTTATCATCCTCTACATAATGATATATTATATTTTCATTCACTTATACTGATACTCATTTTGTATTACTATGTTGCGAAAATAATATGTGCGGCCACATTTATACATTTGCGATCGTACGCGACAACGCTTATATTGTTATACGCTTTTTAACACAACTGTATATAATTTTTTAATAAATGTTTACTTAAAAAAAACAAAAACAATTACTTGATCAACTTAACATTAACAAACATGATTTTGATAACGATTCGTACTATTGGCCTTGTCTCAAATGTTATCTATCTAGTCATGAAGAGATTATTTAAATATTTTGTATATACAATGTTAAATTATTGAAATACTATATGATAAATAAATTTTAAACAAACATTTGTCTTATTTATGCAGTTTCATAGAATTCTGTTAATAATTTGATTATAGTACTGGTATGCTACAATGCAAATATACATACATGTCCATACATTCTGAAATAGGTTTATGGGTTTCTTCAAACAAAAAAGGGAATAGTCCTTAAGGCAAGTAACATATTGCAAAAATCTCTATTTGTTTTCAATACAAATACTAATAGGTAAGGATGATCGCTCACCATCACGTGTACAGCATGTGCTTGCCTTGTTAATGTCAGGATTAAATAATATTATTAGTACTATTACTAGAAAAAGTTACCATTATTATCAACATATGATCATAAAGATCTATAAAAATCAGTACTTATACAGAAAGCGTTCCACGGAATAAAGAAAAATATTAGACTAAAGAATTAAATTTAAAACGCTGTGCATAAATGTTTACTATTGTCAAATTGTGCCAATTGATAGGTAATTTGAAATGAGAATCAAATAAATTGCGCCAATTTGTACTTATAACATTTAGTATGTATTTATTCACCAGCGCCATCTATGATAGTTTAAGAAATACGTAAATAAAAACAGATCTACCGTATGAAAATATTGTATTGTTGTACACCATACATACATTGCATAGAAACCAGTCCACAACATCGATAGATTGAGGTGAATTCATAAATGCTTCTAAACAATAAGCAAAACTAGCCAAGCTACGAACAGTCTGTTTCATATGTACATTATGTACAAATTATATAACATAAAATATATAACTTTTGTTAAAAATCATTTAATATTGTCACCAAAAATAAGATGGCATTATTATAATATCACAGAGGTAACCATGTTATATACACATTTTTTGGTTACATGATAAAAAAGGAACCCAATAAGATTTATATTGATTGAATAATTCAGTAAATTTCGTTCGCAAGTGACGTGACCGTAGTTAAAATGTCCGCTCACAAATATATTCGGATTGAATTTGAATTAATAAATAATCATCAATATATGTTTCTCAGTTATCTACTCATAGACTGATATAAAGAATTACAATA
>DVPF01000118.1:0-11536 GCA_018239045.1 Yanguna cosyra | reverse complement strand
CCGCGGTATCGATGTTCTAAAATTAGATATTAGAAAACTTCATTGACGGCTAATGACAAAAAAATGTCCATTCATATTTTAAAGGCAACAACCGATCCAGCCGATTACGAAATGAATTTAAAAGTATCCTGTATTGTACACAACAGAATGACGTCATCCGCACAAGTTGTAACTTGTTAAAATTGAGCTTGCGGTGTTGTTAATAAATTGTTCGCTGGGCATATTTGATATACTGACGTAATAATTTATTGCACATTCCAAATCTAAAGTAGATCGACGCAAGTTATTTATTGGTCGCGCGAGGTTCCTGAATCGGAGTCGCATATCGAAGCAATCATGATCAGGCTTCGGGTTGATTGATCTCTGCGACGTTGGACCCGTGGAACTGCATACTGAACTTGTTAGTATACTGCAACTAAGTAGAACGCTAAAAAATTTAAGTTTGTTTAACCGTTATGGGTCAAAAACTTGCCGCGCTAAACAAAAGAGCGGTGCATACAAAAAGACATTCGTAGTGACAGTACAATACTGATATTGATTATATGTATTAACATTATTTTATTAAATTGACATATTATTATTATTATTTTATGAGTACCTACGTGTAATTTATAGATTTATATACATATAATAGATATTGTCTGATTTTTATTTAATTAGCCGTACCTAATTGGCAGTAACGCTATTATAGACGCTATATAACGTTAGTAGAGTATGTTTTACATTCCCAGGCGCATAATGTAGCGTTCCATGTTTATACCGAAGTGACTAAAATTTGGTTACGTACATAAAAGTAAAAAATGAAAGCAATAACTTCGAAACATATCAGTTAAATAATATAAAGATACTTCGGTACTTGATGCGATACTTGATGTTACGTATACTTAATGCGAATTATTTACTGCTAACAGTTTGCTAATAGACAAATTTAAAGCTTATGTAATATACATTTGATTTTGTAATATAAACGTAACTTCACGCCTGTAATCCCCGAAGAGGTAGGCAGAGGAATGCAGAACACTCCCACGTTTCGCCAGTTACGTTTACGTCCCATAAATAATAATGTTTTGTAATATAAACGTGATTACGTATTGTATTGAATATAAAAATTTTGATTCGTTATAGTACTGTACATAAATATTTCATTTTTATATGGATTAGAATTAGGATAGTGCCAATGGAGCGTTGCGTAAACTGTTGAGTTGCCAACGTCTGAGCCACCGGCTCGGTTGGCGATACACAACCCCGTGCTTACTGGGTGCCCGTGGATATGTAAGAACAATGATGAAAGTAGAATAAATGCGGTCGAGATGAGGTCGGTACGCCATATATATGGCATTACACTCGCCTACCGCGTTCGTATTTCTGATGTAAGGAAGGTACTTTGTATGAAAGACATTATCGGTGTAAAAGTGAGAAAGGACATGCTCCGATTGTTCGGACATGTTCAGAGAATGGCTGATGAAAGATTGACGAAACAGATATACACCTCAAATGGACGCAGGTACCGAGGGCAGCCAAGATACATATCTGGCCTAAAAAAATAATTTTCAACAGGTGGGGCAGTTACAAGTCTCCGAAACCGGCGTGCATATATGAATAGAGTGATGAATATGGAAGAAGCACAGCAGGTCTATAAGAATAGAGATATTTGGCACTCCGTGCTCAATGCCTACCCCGTAAGGGACCTGGCGTGATGATATAAATGTATGTGTGTATTAAATATTTATCCTAAAATAAAGTAACGGTGAGGATAAATTCCATAATGATAACGTAACGTCACGCCTTTAATCCCCGAAGAGGTAGGCAGAGGAGTGTAGTACTACACTCCCACGTTTCACCAGTTAGGTTTAGGTCCCATTATGAAGTAGGCGGTGAGCCTATTGCCATATATCGGGCACAAATCCAGACTCTGAGCCACTACTAGAAAATCGAAATTAGAAAAATCTAGGTACCCGACCCGGGATTCAAACCCAGGACCTCTCGCGCTTGCAACCAACTCGACCAACGAGGCAGTCAATATTAAAATCAATTAATGATTATCTTCTTAACTGAAAATCGATCTAAGTACGTAGACAAGGTAAAACTAAGGCAAGACATACCAACTTCAGTCGCCTTAAGTGAAAATACTTATATTCTAAACAATACAAAACAAAGATGTGTCCTAGTACTTCTACTCGTACTTGTAGTGGCCAAATGATATCTACCACGTGCATATCCGTTTACTCCGTCGACAACAATAAAAATTGTGTTTAGTTTACGTTGCCAGACATATTATTTCAAAGCAAAAAATTTAAACAACATTCAAAATTTGATTCAGTATGAGTTAAATAAATTCAAATGTGTTCTTATAAACTCGTCAGATTAATATCTAAATGTGAATTTATAGTTAATTAATGTACTACAGATGCACCTTCGCCTACAAATCGTACCAAAATAGATTAAATGGTCGAACGAATACAATAAAAACACCTCATTTTGTTCATTTTCAAATAATTTTTCATATTATATCACTGTTATTATTGGAATTTTTATAATATCCTCGCGCTGTATGTAATGAAGAAATAAATCAGTGTAACATCAAAATTTTTAATAATGCTTGTGTATCTTTAATGGCAACTATTTATGACACCGACACATACACAACAGTTCCTAATGGACAGCCAAAATATATTTCAAACTTGCTAAAACATATATTTTATGCAAGAAAAAAAAGCCTTGAAATAGTGCTAATTTAAAATTCAAATGCACGCCGTCTGCGTCTGGCAATGGCAAAAGTGATTAGAATTGACCCGTTCCACTCTTTACAAAAACTTAGGTACATTTACAAAATCACTTATGACTACAAATGTAATTTTGTGGTATAGTGATGGAATTTGCATTGAATTACATTTTATGTGAGAAATACTTCGTTTTATTGTAATAAAGGCAACATATACGAGTTATAATTAATATTCAAATGGCTAGACGGGACTTCAAAAACGGTGACCTTCTCTCTCACGTTTGCAGACTAGACCTGAATGACCAGTACGGTGTCTACCTATAAAACGTTATTCGTCTAATGATCTCAATCTTGCTAACCTATCGATAGTGTCTCCTTTATAGTGGCTGTTGAAACCGTTTTGACGATTGTAATAAAAATTAAATGTTATGTTTATTTAGTGTATGCGTCATACAAAACAACATTTAATATTTTCCAGCAATGACTTATGGTTAGGATATGACATACTCGTATGTCTGGATGGATCGCTTATAAACGTTTGAAGTTTGGAAGACTAGTAGCAAAACGATTTTGCATAGAAAATATTGTTTCCTTAAGCTTCATCATTATTAATGTCTCTTCCCGTCATCAAACACTTACATCGATCCATATATGACGCTGACCGCATGCAGATTGGCAGAATACATATATTATAATTAGCATTTACTGCGTAAATTTCGTTATAATATTACCCATCATGGTTAAATGCAGCCAGACTTGAATGCCTGGAATTGAACCCTAAGCCACCAGAAAGTGCCGTTGAAATCTAAACCACTAGTCACAAATGCTGATATCTCAGCAAATCTGAACAGCAGATTCAATTGACGCTTGTCCTTTTTGACACCCGAGTGTGCGCAGATAAAATTCAATTTGTTCTCTTGCATGTCCACTGTCTCTCAATCAACAAACGAATTTTTTGATTACATTGATTCACTTCCATGGAAACCGTTAGTTTGCACTGTACATATAACTATATAGGTATATATACATATAACAAAACTCTAGAAGAGTTCAATTGTATACATTGAAAAAAAACTAAAAAATGACCCTTAGGGGTCTTCATACAAGTAACACAAGCTAAAAAAATTCATTTTGATATTTTTGTCTGTCTTTCTGTCTATTGTCCGGCTTTTAAGCACAAACTACTGGACGGATTTTGATGAAACTTTTTTTTTATATAGCTATTAGTCCTCGGCAACAAATAGGCTATAATTTATTTTGAAGATTGGAATATTAGATTGAAATATAAACTTGAATATCGTGTATAGAGTTTAAAGCCAGCGCCATCTATTAACTACCTGTCAAAGTACAATATAACATATCTATAAAATATTGAAGAATGTATAGGTTAGTAAGTACAGCTTGGGTATACATTCATGCATTACTATTTAAAAAAAAATGAAATATGAAAACTGTTAGGCAGTGCAAAGTTCGCCGGGATAGCTAGTATATCATATATGTGTCCCTGTATGTGGATATCACTCCATAAAATTAAGTATACCTACCTACATCATCATCAATGCTGGATGCGGCTGGTCCAATGCTGAATGTAGGCCGCTCATGCGAGATTTTTCCGCATAATGCCCACGCTCAGGAGTTTTTAGGTTAAAAAAAAATTATGCTTCACCCGACCTGAGTATCGAACCCAGGAGCTCTTGATTAGCTTTCGCGCTTGCGACAACTAGACCAACGAGATAGGCAATCAGTGGTTAGTGAACCTGACTGTTGCGTCGGTGGTCGTGGGTTCGGTTACCACTCAGAATAAATATTTGGCACAAGTTTTTTTTGTGCGACTGTGTGTAAAAAATATCTATATAATAAAAAAAATATATTTGTATGTATATCTAGTTTATCAGCCGTCTAACTATCATAACACAATCTCTCTTACGTAGTTTGAGACCAGGTGGCTGTGTGTGGAAGATGCCCCTAAATAATATTATCTTTAAATTATGAGAGAATCTAGTAGTAGCTCGAAGTCTGAATTCGTTCCCGATGTATGGCAAGATGCTCAACACCTAATCCATAATGTGACGTAACCGTAACCGGTGAAACGAGTACTATTCTAAGTGGAGTGCCTCTGCTTACCTCTGCGGGAATTATAGACTTGATATTACGTTATTAATACAAAATACGTAACTTCACGCCTGTAATCTCCGAAGCGGTAGGCAGAGGAATGCAGAACACTCCCACGTTTCACCGGTTACGTTTACGACCCACTATGGAATAGGTGGTGAGCCTATTGCCATGCATCGGGCACATATCCGGACTCCGAACCACTATTAGAGAATCTAAATTAGAAAATTTTTGTAGTGTTCTTCCCGGGAATCGAACCCGGGACCTCCCGATCGGTAGTCGCACTTGCAACCAACACGATCAACGAAGCAGTCTAATCTAGACTATTATTAATCTTTACGTAAAGTATATCTATCTATTTGACCCTGGACAGATATTCTAGAATTTCAGTGACCACGTAATATTTTGTAAGTGGTACACGTTCTGTTGATTCTGTAACAATAATGAATCAAATCACTAATCATACAAAGAAAATAACATCATATCAGACGAAACGAAATGTTCCATAAATATGATGTGAATAGTATAATAAAATATACATAAAGAAAAGCTGTAATAATTATTATCATAAACAATAAATGTAATCTTCTCATCTATTCTAATATCCCTTTTGTGTCGTAATAATTGGTATTCTAACTTTCTCCGGGCTGATGTGATCTTTGCAATTTGATTGAGTTTAATATTATTCTGTACAACGTCAAGCGCTCACAATTTAATTATTTGGGGACATAATAGCGACGACGCGAGGTCGCTTCAAAGATAGATGAAACTCAATATATACAGGCATTTTAAACGAAAAGTTATGTTGAAAAGAAAACCTATTTCGGTCGAGAGTGTGCAGATGAAACACTGTAGCAAATTTGTAACGGCCACACTCATACGTATTGAAAGGTATTCAATTGAATACCACTCTGTTCGGTCGTGTACGCGTATGTGAGTCTCCGCGTAATGAAATTCAGAGCAATCTAAATGCGATATAGATAATATAATAAAATAAAATTGCGATGCGAATTCGTGAGAAAATTTAAATAAATGACTTTTCTGTTTGCACATAAAAAGAAATATATTGCGGCACAATGAATGTTGGGGGAGGCAGGGGTAGTGGGGACAGTCGCGGGCGGACGAGAGACGGCACCGAGGAAGGGGCGCAGGGTTCGCGGGGCCCGGGGGGTGACCCACTTTAACGGGACAAGTAATATTACTTTTTACTTTTAGGTAACTATTTCACATTTTATGATTATAACGACATGTTATTATATTTTATTACATATTTTGTTTATTAAAAAGGCATTTGAGGTATTTGCACAAAAGACAGTTATTAGATGTAGATAATTTTAGTACAAGGTACTCTCAGACGGCACAGAAATAATCTGTAAACTTTTTTGGGATCAACGACCCAGCTATTATGCTTTAACATGCTTCTTTATTCTTCATTTATTTTTATTCTAGCTGATCGTTAAACCAACCATAAGAGAGAAAAGTTTGGTCTCGCTTAATATATCTGTCAGGCCATTTTCCATGTTTAATAGTTTATTTACATTACAATAAATATGTATGATACGGAGCAAATGACACAGCTCTTAAAAATAAAATGCGTCGCATATGAATAGATAGGCAGGATACTGCGGATTCACATACCGACCTCAATTTATTGCCATATTAGAAGCTATAGACAGTGTATTGTTGCTTAACAGAAAATAAATATTTGTAATCTGTAAATTTTTGCATATTGTAGCTAAGTGGGTTGGATTTTAGTACTGATGATTACGTAACTGTAACTGTTAACCATATTCCTTACGTGACATGGACTGATAAAAGTTATACAATACAGCGGAACAAAGTACAAAAAAGGATTGGTTAAAACGAACTATTCACTCTACCCTTTAAAAAATCTAAATTGGTGTAACAAAGACGTCGATATTGTAATCAACTTGCTGTATTGTGCTTTTAATATCACAATAGATTCAAAGATTATCGCTAGCAGTCCCTTGTACAATTTAATGCAATCGTAATTCTGATCTAAGCGCACTCCATTATTGACATAGCTTGTTTGTGTGGGTTGTGTGTGGAGCTATTCGTCCCCATTCTCATGTTTTGTATAGCAGGGTGTATTATTTGTTTGAATTAATTGTGTTTCCTTTACACTTATAATCTATGTTGAGTGCGGTATTAACATGCTTTATAATATAGCCTTTAATAATATATGTGATATTATATTGTAAAGGCGTATTTGGCATAATTTTGTATAGCGATACATAAAAATTCTCATTAGTGCTTATTTGATAAATTATGTCATAAAATTTCTTAAATTCCTTATACTAACATTAGTTAACCTAATGATTTCCTTATCACTGTTGCAGCTGGTATAATGCTTGTACGAGAGGAATTTTTATTTAGTGTTCACTTTGGGGGAACGGTTGAAAGAACGAGGGAGGTTAAACCTTCAGTAACAATGTATCGATGATAGGGTTGTACTTTATTTTATTTTTAACGTTTGTTTTTGAATTTTAATTTGGAATAAGTGCTTCTTTTTAGTTAAAACACAAAGTATTTCAAATTCAATTTCTCCTTAATAACATTATCAAGTTTTGGATAGGATTAATTATATGCGCAATGATCTTTGTTAATACGAATTAAAATCCATTATAAACGGTAGTATAAGAAGGATCTACCGAGAATATCCCGATTTCTCTCACGTTTTTGAACTTTACGGATATTAATAAAAACTAAACTCGTGTACTTGAGAAATTTTAGAAATGAAACGAAGACGAGTGCTCGTTTATAAGCGTGATTTAACAACTCCAGCATATTGATTTTTACGTCGCCGTGGGCCTCCCACCCTCCGCGGGAAGAGTTGTGCACGGGGGTAATGCTAAAATGCTTGTTCCCCTATTTGAGAGTACATGCTGGAGGGACGTACAACTCGAGCCGCGGCGGAAATGTTTTTCTTAGACATTTACTAGCGCTTTTTACTTATCGAACACTCCTTGCGTAACATTTACGACCGGATACGCGTTCATTCAAACGCGAATGTGGCACACTTTCTACTACGGTGTAATCTTATCTAAAATATATTGTGTTAAACAGCTACTTTGGACGCTCAGCAAAGTTAAATTATAGCGACGCATGGTTATTTTTAACATAAAATAGGGACTATTTTACTATTTTATCGCAGTAACGTCGTTGTAGTATGGGAATTTCGTATTCGTTTCGGGTAATTTAAATTATGTAGGTCGAAGTCGAGGCTCTACTGCCTGCGGCCGGCGCACTTACGAGCGTTGTGAATTTTTTTCTGTTATAATTAGAAAACCTGTCAAGTGGAATAGAACACATGGCAATGCGCCTTAGCAATGGCAACACTCTAATGGAGGTTCCAGAAAAGTAATGTTTTAGATTAACGTTTATAAGAACATTCTCTATGTATAATAATAATTATTTTATCTGCCATTCATCTGAGAATAATGGATAATATCATGAAATGTTGTTGTAATGTTGACATTTTTAAAGGGAGTAGTAATATGTTTTAAGTAATTTTCATCAATAAAAATATTAAAATACAAGGAGGGTGCAGTTGTATGTCCCCGCGAGTTTGTTCAGCCCCACCCGCGCACTTTTCAGTGGGCCGCCCCGCCGCACCCTTCGCTGCACCCCATGTGTTATTCTCCGCTCCGTCCCGCTCCGGGACGCTCCTTCATTTTACTCCAATTTACAACTGAAAAAATTTAAACAAACATTCTTTATTCTAACAACATTTCAAAATGAGATTGAATCTGTATTGTTTCTGTTTTGATTAATATCGACACATTGAATATAATAATATTAATCACATTGTCGTATGCCGCATGATTAGCCAGTCAATACCGCAAGGCATTGTGTTATATCGACAAACTGATTATACGTCGTGATTATCATGATATGTTCTAGTGCCCATAAGAGACTTGTAGCTTTTGAAATGCGAGTATTCGCTAATAACATCGCCTGCTCATAAATATATTTTACATCGATGCTGTAAATGTTATATATAAATATACAATGACGGGATGCAAGGCGAAAACAATGTTCAAATCCATTCTTTATTAATTCATAACCCTCTGGGTTTCCCGAGCGTTCCCTTCAAATATAAAAAAATATTGTATGTGCATGTGTTCTTTATATAATATGTTTCGCGTGTGACATATCCGAACTTGTGATTGTCTAAGCCAGTCATACAGAATTGACTTTGATTGAAACATACACATATATTTTATTTCTAAGCGCATACGTACAGGTTAGCGTGTATAAACAAGTATGTCTAAGTTCTAATCGATAACATGAGCGCAAACATATTTTAACAGTTTAGTTTATTCGAATAAGTCATTGTCGTTAATTAGCGTCGTATTTTTTTTTTCAATTTTAACTTAAAATAGAACACTTAATTGCTATAGTTAATGTGGTCAGTTTAATAATGTTCTAAACCACTTGTTTGCTTAAACTAATAACAACTAGACAGAAGCTATTCCTGGTTGGGATAAAAAACGTTAAATCGCAATGGAATTTAGCGCTATGAGATAGCTGAAGGGCGGCACCCCAACTCGGCTGAGATTGAAATGAAAAGCTTTTAAGAGCTTTTTGTTTGTAATTAATTAAGTTTCTATTTATGCGAGTTGATTTTGATAGTTCTGTTTTCATTTATTATTATATTTCGTTGGTCGATATCAACTTGTGAATATTTTTGTGGTCGGATTTTTGTTTCTTATATTGTCGTGTATTATGTAAGGTTTTCCATCGTTAGGTCTCACACTTTGTCTAATACTTTAATGTAATTAAAATAATCGAGATCTGTCGTGGAAAGAAATACCTTACTACTTAAACATTCTTTGATTTAAATATTTGAAAGATTGTTCTAATAGACGTTTTTGCGCGCTTATATAGAGTGTCAGTGGAGCCGGTAACAGACTCCGTGTAGACCATGATTTGAACTCGTTTTGAGGCAGACCCGCTGTCCAGCAGTGAGACCCGATGATGATAATAAAGAACTCACTAAATACGCTTGTTACTGTTACCTACATTTCTAAAAAATGTATCTTTACATGTTCTCTGCCCTCTTTTAATTAGACTGATGGATCCATAAGAAATTATTCATTTCTCTAAGAAATTATTCATTTCATAAGCGAACAATGTTCTTACAGTTACAGTACATTTTTCTTTCCTTTATATTGCGATTTTTTTTCAATTCGGAATTAACTTGGTTTATAAGTTACGACCAGTATAATAGCCAAATTGTCATATTATATCAACTTACGTTACTGTCTTAACTTATCTGAAGTTTCTACACCGATTTCTAAACGTAACATCACGCATGTAATCCCCGAAGACGTAGACAGGAGTGTAGTACACTTCCACGTTTCAACAGTTACATTTACGTCCCATTATGGAGTAGGTGGTGAGCCAATTGCAGTATACCGGCCACAAATCTAAACTCCGAGTCACTTCTACAAATAGTAAATTAGAAAAATCTAATAGCATCCAATCTGGGATTTGAACCCAGGAACTCTCGATCGGCAGACGCGCTTACAACCAACGCGTCCAACGAGACAGTTACATCGATTTCTAATGCTTACAAAAACCGCATTGGCCTGTATTCGTTCTGCCTTCATATGGTTCTGTCAAAAAGTAACAACAATAATAAAACAAATATTATTATTATCACACCATTACGAGGAAGGCAGGGAGCACCGAGCGTGGAATATCTCTGCTCTTGCAAACTTTGCGTGTTCCTTACATTCATCGTTCTCTTCGTACACATTCAGTTTTCATAACAGTAATGCTAATTACCAAACTAATTTACCAAGCTGATTTACCAATGTATACTATTTAATTTATACTCGTATTGTATTCTACATTATTGTTCTCAACGCTAACTTAAATTGAAATACGAACTCAATTTCATAAATTAATAAATTCGTACGCAATACGTCGTGCCATATTTTATTTAAGCTCGACTTCCATTACATTGTACCATCTCTTCGTAATATCTAAATAAGGAGTCGTTGCAATTTTTGTGAAACACTATCAATTTGAAATAATTTCAATGTTACTTGTCGTCCATATAATCTACTTTCGTTTCAGTTCGGTGTAAGATCGAATAAAAGGGTGTAGTAGTTGAACAGGTGTATTTACATGTTTTTAATATAATTAAAATACCGTCACGGTGTATCCCTCACAGGTTAGGCAGAGAGCGGTGGTTGTCATATATTTCTATCCTTACAGATGTGATGGGCGTTCTCTACATTGGTCTCTCTTTTCCTTCATATACACACTTACCTTACATGTGAGGTATTAAGAACCTTTTAGGTTAATGATAATAATCATTAAACTGTTACAAAAGTATCATATATAATAATATAATGTAACGTTACGCCTGTAATCCCCGAAAAGGTAGACAGAGAAGTGTAGTACACATCCACGTTTCACCAGTTACGTATACGTCCCACAATGGAGTAGGGCGTGAGTCTATTGCCATACACTGCACACAAATCCATACTCCAAGCCACTACTAGAATAACCTTTATATAATAACGTAAATATAACGTAGAAAATATAGGTAACGTTATCTAAAACGTAACTTCACGCCTGTAATCCCCGAAGAGGTAGGCAGAGGAATGTATAACACTCCCACATTTCACCGGTTACGTTTACGTCCCACTATGGAATAGGTGGTGA
>DVPF01000117.1:0-11545 GCA_018239045.1 Yanguna cosyra | reverse complement strand
CCGTTTTTATGGTACATGTAAGAAAGCGAGTGGGAAAGTCTAGTTATATATAAAGCAAAGCGTATCGAAATAGATACCTACTCCCAGTTAAATTTTGAAACTGAACTGAATTTGGTGAATGGTGATATTTACAGCGCCCTCTAGGTTTAGAGGACACTGTAAACTACTCAATACTTTAATAATAATCATAATAGATTGATTAATTTGGCGCCCTCTATCCATCCCGTAAGCGACCTGACGTGAAGATATGAATGTATGTTCGTATTGAAATAATGTTACAGTACTATTGACTTGTAATAAAAACCTTTTTTAAGACTATTACCTAGTAAAGTAAGGAACTACACCGTAACAGACGTTTTTTGAACCCTCAATGTCACTTAAATATATATACTAACTATATTTTGATAAATCCCCATTATCATAGGTATCAATTAATATGAAAAAGGTAACATCACGCTTGTAATCCCTGAAGAGGTAGGCAAAGGAGTACAGTATACTTCCACGTTTCACCAGTTATGTTTACGTCCCTTTATGAAATAGGTGGTGAGTCTATTGCCATACACCGGGCACAAATAAATCCATTAATAAAATCGAAAAGTTCATTTAAAAAATCCAATAATATGAAATTGTTGATATAGGTCATGAACTAAAAGTTTCACTAATGCTATATTACCAAAAACATATGATTTAAAAATCCTGATATAATAACAATATATTAAATGTACTTTTCTTTAATTAACCTCTAAATGTTCCATCGTGAAAAGTTCTCTCCTCGGAGGGTAGTTTTCTATCGATCTCGGCTGTTCCCATAAGAAAGACCAGAACATAGCAGCATTTATAAATATTGATCGATTCTGGAATGTATTTCTACGGAATGTGTCCTTAATCCTTTAGTAAAGTTGATAAAGACATCGTTTAGTATAGGCGATTGAGTATGAGGGTACCCGGAACAGCAATAACAATACGAACAATGAACAAAAAAACAAATTCATCACGCTTTTATATCAAGAATGTAATAATATTGCATGAGCAGTGATGCATATCAATATAATGAGAGTGTGCGACCGAGGGGCACATTTTTGTTAATGCGTTTGTGGTAAGAACCACCCCCGAAACTTAGCGGCTTCGGTCACTGACCTCTGGGGTGCAAGCCACCATTAATGCATTAGGGTGGGTTACGTTTTTCGAATAATTTAATTGCACTTCTGAAATAAATGTTATTAATAATATTATTTTATTTCCCCTTTTGGCAAAAAGATCATGATATTGTAAAAGGGCTTCAAAATTCCATTATAACATTTTTTTCAATCAAACGCATCTCGGCTGCGTCTATGGTAGTTCCTATATTTATAAACCATCTATCGAAAGAAGTATCCTCATTCGGCTCATCAGGGATAATTTCAGTTGTTTTCTAGAAATCAATTACTGCAGTTTCCTACTATAACAACTAAAATATTTTCTGTACTTCTTAGACAACAAAAAGTGAATACCGTATAGTTATACATTTTTATTAGCTGGTGGTATTATGGATATATCAAGAATGAATGAATGACTGAGTGATACGAAGATCATTTTGCATTAATTGTAATATCAATTATCGTTTCATTTGAACAGAACCAGCGTGAACTGAATGTCGAACCGATAATCAAATATTGGTTCCTATGGACAATTGGAACTACCTGTTGGAACTCGCTACTGGTGATATTCTGACCTCAAAAGCTAGTGTCGATATGCTATTCATATCTATCACACCGTATAATCTACTAATTGGATTATGAAGTAATTTGGGACATATTATATAAAAAAATCGAAAATGAAAGTAATCATTGTAACTGATTTACATTTTATTAAAACCACACAACGAACATTTATCCTGTACAGAAAAAGCAACACATCATAGCCCTACAGCCTTCCATACAAAGAATACAGGGACTCCACACAACGGCGGCCAGCAAGAATAAAGCTATATCTGTGAATTGCTTCCAAATATTAAGCATAGTTATAAAATGGGGGTAAAACGAAGGCCATTTGTAATAAACACATAAATAAGGCCTCTTTCTCAAGGTAGCCATGTAAAGACTACAGTTGAAATCTAGGGGTTCACGTTGACGTCTCACAGGCTTTCGTTTAAACTTTCGAGTTTTTGCATTCTTATCCGCTACGTGCATCAAAAAGTGTGTAATAGGATTCCCTTCAAGTGCTTCCTTCATGTTTTGTACCTTTTTCATGAACAAACATCTCATTTTGAGACGTCTTGCCGTTGAAGCTACATCGCTTTCTGTGTATTTCTTCCCCAATTGCTTTACTATCGATTCTGGATCGGTTTTTTTCCATTTCATACTTTCAAAAGCTACCTCAGGATCATAGAAAGTTTTTATTGCGGTACGCAGTGCTCCTATTAAGGTCCTAACACCGCATTTTGCTACGTCTACCACCGAATCTGTAGCAAGAAAAATATCACTAGCATTTTTGTATTTTTTGACTCTTCTCTCTAATTCTTTATTACGTTTTATACGTTTGCGTCTTCGTATTTCTTCTTTTTCCTCTTCTATTTTCAGTCGCCTCAGCAATTCCTTCCTTTTCTTTTTCTTAATGGTTCTTTGTTTCATCGTTTCCTTACATTTACAAATTAATTCTTGTGTCTCTTTCATCTTCTTAGACTCTTGACTGCAAACAGGACTACCGCATACACAAGGTTTTCCGTGTCGGACTCTTAGTATTATCTGCGGTTTCCTTTTCTTCTTCTTAGCTTCCCTAGCACATTTTTTGCTTCCACACACACAGGGATGAACGATAAGTTTTTGAGGGATAGTCTTTTTAAAAGGAAATAGTATTCCGAGTGGTCCTGAGACATCCGATGTACCTTTTGCTGGAACTGATATTTTAGCTCCCGGCACTTGAGGTTTTTTTATACACTTGCAACATATGCAGGAGTCATCGTGACTTCTTTTTACTTTCCTAGACCGAGAAACTTCTTTTCCATTTTGAATTTTCAATTGGTCGACACTATGTCTTACTTGATTTTTATTTACAATAGCATAATTTACGGAATCAACTTGCATTTCCAATATAGGTTTAGAACAACATATCTTTTTTTTCATGGGAAACTTTTGGCTAATAGTATCGTTTCCTTTTAATTTTTTTCCTAATGAAGTTCTTTTTTCATTACTATGCACATAATGTTTACTACATGGGCATACGGTATGAGCAGTCCACCGTCTATCTCCAGCTCCTTTACTTATTTCATCTACATCTATTTTTCTTTTACAGCACTCACAATATTGACAATCGTCTGCAGATTCCGAGTAAGCAACCGGCTTATTATTATTTTTTATTAAGCAGTTTGCAAACAAATCGAAAACACCTCGTTTTTCCTGACGACTTCTTCTATTATGATTTTGAAGTGGGCAATTATTTTCAGAACAAGAGTAACAGAGGGCTCGTGTGTTAGGTTTATGACGTAGTAATTTATTAGATTTCTCTGTTGGAATCTTCCTATCAGGAATTTTAGCATTATCGGCGAATGTAACTCTCGTTTTTTGACGTTTCGAAGTAGGTTTCCTCCTTTCTTCACTTTTTGATTGCCTATCTTGTCCGAGGGTGCTTTTCCATTCGTTTTTAAAATACTCGTTTTCTGTACCTTGGGACTTTACTATGTTTTTTGTTCCATCTCCCCTTGGGAATCTAGAATTCTTTTTTTTTGACTTATCAATGTACTTGTAACTAAGAATGGAACGATTTTCATCAGCTATTGGTGTCATAAATTTCATTCCTTTTGATTTTTTTGGTAAGACCGTGAATTTCATATTAAATGGATGTTCATTATCTATACCTCTCTGTATATCAGATATTTGCGGATTTGTTTTAGCCGGTTTGATAAATAGCTTCGCACATCGACATAAAAAAGAATTACTGAGGCTGCCTTTCAAATTGTTAGTCGGTATGGATTTTTTATTCTTCTTAGCAGTTAATCTTTTACCCTTATCAAATATTGATACATCACGTGGCTTATCGTCACAGCCGCGTATTTTCTTAAATTTGTCTTTATCTGCTATAATCGTCTTACTTTCCTTTTTATGGAATTTATTGGGAGTGTAAGGTAGAATTGTATCCATATGCCTTTTGCTTCTTTTTTCTAGAAAGTTCTTTTTCGTATAGTCTGGACAGTTACTTGGGTTACATGATGAGGAAATCAACTGTTTATTTCGTAGATATTTTTTATCGGTCTTCGTTGCAACATTTCTATAGTCAGATAATAGTTTTGGATCTGTGGTCGTAGATCTTCGATCTGTGTTTATGTTATGCAGTTGTTCAGTTTTCATTAACTTTTTATTAAATGGTTCTATTGCTACTCTTCCAACTGTTATTACTTGAGGATATTTTACATTAATTCCCGGAGTAACTGCATTTTTGGGTGGTACCCTTTGTGCCATTGATTTTTGCAGTTGTAATGTACAAAAACATCTCTTTAACATGTGACCTGCATCCGAAGCTTGGTCCCTCATATTAGTACCATCCATTTGTAAATAATGATGGCGAAATTTTCGTCTTTTAGCTGGAACAGTTTTACTCAAATAAGATTTTGAATCTTCTCTCATATCTCTTGCTCTAAAAAATTTTTGTTTGCGGATAATAGCGGGTTGTGATTTTTGTTTAAAAAACTCTATATTAAAATTAAAATTAGAGCCTATTCTGACAGCACGTTTCTTTGGTTTATCCATATACTGAGAGGTAGGAAGAGACTGTGGTTCGGAATGGAGAGGAGATGTGTATTTTCTTTTTTTTACAGGTTTAGCTTGAGCTTTATTGCCTTTTAATTTCAAAGTGCGACTTCCTACATTTGCAATTGACGTTTTCTCTGCTCGTGTGCCTACAGATTGAGACTTACGTATAATTCCCCTTCTGTTCATTTTGTCTAAACATTCATAAGGATCACAATCACCAGGAATACACATATGTGGCGGACATTCATAGAGGCCTAATTCATTCTGTACGAGATATTTATTTTTAGTTACTGTCATTTTATTTTCAGTTGTTTTAGGAGATTGTAAGGATTCAACTTTAGGCTTAAAATTATTCTGTTCTTTTAAAAGATTTAACGTACAGAAACATCTCTTTGGTGCAGTATTAGAAACAGAGCTAACAAGTTGTCTTTTAATAAATGAACTTTGGGAGCTTTGACTGCGCAGATTTGTTCTTACATCACCAGAACCTTTAAATTTTGTCTGTAGCTTCCTTGGTGTCCTTCTGACATTGGTCACTTTTTCGGATTTAAATTTTTTATATTCTTTAGCTTCACTATGTGTTGGTTCTTTGAAGAATTGTATATTAAAACTAAAATTTGATCCTAGACGAACGGCTTGTCTGTTACCATTATGAAATGGATCAGATGACAATTGTGTTGCCTCTCTACCATGTTGTTTTCGCTTAGGGAATGAAGTTGTCTGCGAACGAACTTTTCTTTTATAAGGAGATTGAACTTCCGTGAACACTGTCACCGGGGTTTTTATTGAATCCGTAGCAGTATCTTTTAAGTGACCTTTATAATCGGTTCCAAAATGGCGAACTCGTGTTTTGTTAATTCTTTCCCAGCATTCATAGGGATCACACTCTCCAGGTACACAAGTGTAAGGTTCGCATTCATAAGGTGCTAATACTCTTACAGGTTTAATTTTATTTTGTTTTGCGTTCGTGCTGTAAGTGGAAGTGCCTTTAACTTCATAGGTTAATGCAGGAGCCGGAGGTTGATTAAGCAGTTTTCCAGCTTTGTTTATTTTTAAGGCACATAAGCAGTTTTTTAAAAATTTACCTACAGATGAGTGTTTTGATTTCGGTTTTTCAAATTGGATTTTGATTGGTGGATTTTCTAATTTTCTATGCTCTTTATTTTTAATTTGTAAAGTACAGAAACAGCGTTTTAAGTCTGACATATTAGTAGCAGACGGCCGTCCTTTTTTATTAGCTAGCTGTGAATATGCAACATGCTCAATGTGTGATTGTTGTGATTTCTTGTGATATTTCTTTGAAAAATTTTCCACATTAGATTGTTCCGGAAACAAATTTGTAACTTGTTTCGTAGCTGTACTTCCACTATCTTTAAAAAATTCTATATTGAAATTTAAGTTAGATCCAATTCTAACTGCTTGTCTGGCACGGTCTCCCGTATTCAATAATTTAGGTTTATCCATATAGCTTATTTTCTGTATAGCCTTATTAGGTCGAGCTCGAGATAATCCAGCTTGTAAATTTTTGTCTCGTCTTATTCTTCCAGAAACACTACCTATAGATTTTCTTTTCGGATATTTAGTAACAATACCAAAATCTTTTGTTTGATTTCTCCTTCTTCTAATTCGTTCTAAGCATTCTGCAGGATCGCATTCACCAGGTATACATGTGAAAGGTTCACACTCATATGGAGCTAGTGCTTTAATGCGTAGATCTTCGTGTACTAGTTGACTCTGCAATTGCGTTCCAACTGTTCTATTTGAAATTATCCTTTTTGTATCCTCTTTATTAACATTTTTTTCTTTATTAATACGCTTATTTAAAAGCTTTAAAGTACAAAAACAACGTTTTATAGGGTTGACACCAAACGCCTTCACTTTTTTATGATTAACCTGTGCGTTGTTGTTACGTACTACAGGAATACTTTCGGTTTCAGCGTTTTTTCTATGATTTGTTTTTCGTATTGTTTTGTATGGAATATATATTGGTGTATCTTCTTTTATTTCTCTCACTGTTTTTGTTATTCCTTTTAATGTTTCTTTACTGTTGCCTGCATTCTCTTTATAAAATTCCACGTTGAAACTGAAATTCGAGCCGATTCTGACAAGACGCTTGTCTGTACTGTAACTAGACTTCTTATTCGTTGGTATTTCCTTTGGACGTTGTTTACGTGTGTGTTGTTTTATGATTCGCGATTGAGTTCCTTCATGTTTTGGTCGTTTTCTATATCCAGAAGTGCTAGACACGGAATTCATATTCACCGGTTCAGTACCAGATGCTCTTGAATGTTGTTTAAGTAATATTTGCTGTATAATTTTATCACACGAATAGGGATCGCACTGACCAGGGATACATATACCAGGCTCACATTCATAAGCTTCCAAAGGTAGTGCATGCAGGCTGTGTTTGGTGATTGTATATTTATCAGAAGTTGGAACTTCGGGATAAAAATCTTTTGGTACTCTAGGATGAACATCATTATGTGGCAAATGTTCAAATTTTAATGTATTTTGTTGATCTAGTATTTTGATGCCTTGTAGCTTCGCCGTACAAAAACAACGTTTCAAAAAGGATTTCGTCATGGTAGGTTTTTCATCGGTAGGTTTGACAACTTGTGTATCACCATGATTAACACTCCAACTACTTTGAGAAAAACTATCTTTTAATTCTTTCCTGTGTCTTTTTTGCCTTGGCCAATCATCCGATTTCCTGGATTTAGGATGTTTATGAAATGTATCTGCTACACCTGATGCATTCTTAATAAATTCAACATTAAAACTAAAGTTGGATCCAATACGGACCGCTCGCCGTGAGCTTGGTGCCGAAATATTTGGATCGACAGTACTCTTCAAATTTTTGTTCTTTTTCATAATTTTATGATTTACTTTTTTCAGTTTAACACCAACTGCACGAGTTTTGTGTTTTCTTTTAAAATTACTCCCTTCACTTGTCATACTGGAAATAGACTTTGCTCTAAACCCTGCAGCATTCATACCGAAATTCTTTCGGTTTTTTAATAATTCCAAGCATTTGTAAGGATTGCACTCACCCGGAACACATATACCAGGTTCACATTCGTAAGATCTAAGATTATGTATATCCAATCTAGGTGAATCTTGGTATTTGGTATTCATTGTTCCAATTTTTATGCTCCTCGACATAGTAGTCGATGGCTTCCTTATTGGTAAATTATCAAGTTTTTTATTCATCCTACCCCTTTTCTGTAATTTTAACGTGCAAAAACATCTTTTCACCATAGGGGCATAATTAGAACTTTTATGCGCTAACGTTGAAGTTGACTGCAATTGACGATCTTTATCGAGTTTAAGCGTTCCTTGAGATCCTTCGCTTATCACTTTATTACGTTTTCCTTTAATTGGCCCTCTATTATATTCAATTGGTACATACTGTTTATATTTCTGTTTGGATAAATTCCTTTTGGAGAATTCTATATCAAAGCTAAAAGTTGAGCCTATACGAACAGCATGTTTATGATTTATTTTATGCACTGGGTTCCTTGATTTATATTTCTTCGCTTTTAATTCCTGATTTCGATTTCGAACGTCTCTTTTATATTGCGTGCTCTTGGAATCTGATTCGGAATAAGTAGCATAGCTAGAAATTGATTTATTTGTAGTTTCAGTATTAGATCTTTTGTGTACATTACACAATAATCTTTTCATTATTAACTTTTGACACTCATAAGGGTCACACTCGTCTGGGACACATGTACCTGGTTCACATTCATATGGTTTCAAATGATGATTCATATCTTTCATTTTGTTGGCTTTTCCACGTAAAATCTGTACGTTCATTATACAATAACATCTCTCTAAATATTGATCGACGTAGGTTAATTTTCCTGAATTGGGACCAGATACTTGACTCAGACTTTGACTAAGAACGTTTACTCGTTCCCGTAGTTTTCCATCCATACATGCGTAACTAAAACTCTTTACAGGACATTTAATATTATAAGTCTCGGGTAGACAATATTTTCGTATTAATTTAACTTTCATACTTATATTCGAATTCATTTCAATTGGTTGCTTTAACTCTACGGGTATGTTTAATGCATGGTCAAGTTGTAAGGTGCCATGTTTTGCAACAGAACTGACATAATTCTTAAATAGACATGAGCTAGCAGATATTGAAATCATTCTCTTCTTTTGTCCAATAGCCTTTGGGTTAGTGCCTACTTCAATATTTTGCTGAGAGATTAATTCAATTTTGTTGGTCATTGCTGTATTTACAGTATAAATTTTTGGCTTATGGTATTTGTTTCCAGAAGGCCATTGTCCTTTATGTAACGGTTGTTTTGTCTTTTTCTGTAAATTCAATGTACAAAAGCATCTTTTTAACATTGGCCGCACTAGTAATGCCCTATTAACTTTTTTTGCTTCCTTTGATTGTGAGTTAACGTGATCAACCAGTACTCTTGTCACTTTAATATTTTTATCTCTGTACTTTGCGGTTTGTTTACTAATAGGCTGTTTAGTTGACGTAACCGCTTGTGGTAATTGTTTAGAAAATTGAACACTAAAATCAAAACTTGATCCAATTCTCACAGCTTGTCTGGAATTTGTGGAACTTAAAGTTTTTCTAAATCCATCAGTTCGTGCGATATCTCTGGGTTCACGTTTACCACGTGGAAGTTTCACGTAATTTTCATTTCGATTTGTTCCCCTATGATATAATTTATTATACGCTAAACTTGCTGTAGATCTTGTATAGGGACCTTCCGTAAAACTTAACGTTGAGATCATTTTTGGTTTATCAGTAAACACTCCTAAATCTTTGGTATTAAACATACGGCGTTTTATATTTTCTAAACACAAATTTGGATTGCATTCTCCTGGTACACAAAAATATGGTTCACATTCGAAGGTAAGTAATTCGCGATTCGGCTTCCAATCAGTCCTCGTACTTTTGTTCAACGTTTGAACTATAGGATATGATTCACGTATAGTTTGTGATTCAGCAGTTAACATTGCTTTCCTTTGTTTATTTTGTCTGTTTTTTTTATTTTTATATAATTTTAAAGTACAAAAACATCTCTTAAGAGACATAAAATTTTTCTCAAAATCAGTTATTTGGGTATGCATGGGTTTCAAATTTTCATTGTGTTGTTGGTATCGGTTTTTCTTGAAATTTCTTGGTTTATATAGAACTTCCTTTGCAGTGCTTGAAACTCTTGAATTGCTAACATTAACCGGTGTTTGCTTATCCTTATAAAATTCAATATTGAAGCTAAAATTGGAACCAATGCGTATGGCCTGTCGTCCAGGTTCATGAATGTTCGATTCATTATGTCCCAATTTAAGATTTTCCTTGTATTTTCTGGGTGTTATTGTTTTACGTACTTTCGTCGCAGTAACTGCAGACTGCACTACTTTAGCTCTACGAGGAGTGACGGATCTTGACACTACACTTGATGTAGATTTTGTTTTACGTGAACTTGTATAAGATCCTTTTAATTTAAGTTTTTTTAATTTACTCTTTCTCATTTCCAAAAACTTATCACAAATAAACGGATCACATTCGCCAGGAATACAGAATCCAGGTTCACATTCATATGGTAGAATATGATAATTTTGAGGCAATTCCAATAACTTTGTTTTCGTCGTTTCAATATTTTTATCAACAGTAGAAGGTAAAATTACTTTTGTTTCAGTTGTTAAGGAAACTGCAGTGCTAGTACTTGAAGTTTTTATTTTTTTCTTTGTTTTTCCTAATTTATGTATCTTTGGCCAACAGAGACATTTAGTTAAAGTAGTTTTTGCTTGTATGTACTTAGACTTTACAGAAGGACGTTTCGCAGCAGGATGTTTCACCCTCATAACCTTGCTTAGAACAGAACTGCTTTTGCTATGAGATTTTTTTACCTTTTTTTTCTTAGCGTTCTGTAAATTATCAGTGACTTTGTTAGGTTTTAACTTTACTTCTTCCTTACTGGTAGGTATTTTAACTTCATTCTGGTCATTTGTTTTATAAAATTCAACGTTAAAACTAAATGTTGATCGTATACGTACTGCTTGCTTAGGATATGACGGTTTAACATTTAACATCAATTTGTCATTCGATATTTCTAACAAATCTTCTTTTTTTTTCATTTCGTTGGACACATTCTTATCATTGGTAGCTAATTTATTTGTTAAACTTGAAACTGATTTAACTTCATGATCGGTGTTCGTTTTTACTGTACTAAAATGTTTCACTAAATTACGTGTTTGCATCCTTTTACTTTCATGTTTCTTAGGTATCATTTTTGATTCTATTAATGCCTGTTCTGAAGCTTCAAATGAAGGTTTAAATACAAGTTGAGATATTTTGTGATGCCGATAAACTGTTTTTCTTTTAGCTCTAGGAACATGTTCTGTATAGGAGGGTTGATTTGATTTATTAGATGTTTTTGAATCAGGTCTTTTTTTGGAGAATTCCACATCAAAACTAAATGATGAACCTATACGCACAACTTGACGATTAGATGTATCAGATTTATCTATTTTCACAGGTTCCCTTTCTTTTGAAGCTCCATGTTTCCTTCGAATGTATCTTGTTTCTTTAACATTTCCAAGAGCTTTTTCCTTCCGAATTTCTTTTCGTGTAACAGATGTAGGAGCAGCAGTTTCAACGGGTTTTTCTATTTTCTTCAGTTGTAAGATCTTTTTAAATTCGATACCTTGTTTCCTACCTGACTTATTCACTTCTTTAGTTTCTACTATAATGCGTTGTCCTTTTGCTTCATTTTCATTTTCATCACGTAATATTGGTTTCTGTTTTTTTATGTTTGTAGAAGTGGTCATAGCAAATTGGTCTG
>DVPF01000116.1:0-11551 GCA_018239045.1 Yanguna cosyra | reverse complement strand
AATAAAAATATCAAAACAATTAAGAAAACAAAAAATAGTTAATAGCTATAAGCCAAATAATTTTAAAAGTAAATATCGTAATCAATTAAGGAGTGTTTTATATAGAAAATAATTTAAGGACGATTACTACGCAAAGTCGCGAAATCCGATATTAAAAAGGACATTCCCACCCCATAGGAGGAGTAACTGATAAAAAAATTGCCATTCAATACTATATAATCTTCAATTAGCACGTAAGAAATGTACTGGCTAATTATTGGGAACTTACAACTGAAAATATTAAATGGAAAATGCATGAAAATTATAAATTAACATACTCTATTCGGCATAAGGAATAAGGTGCTTGTCTTTCGCGTGGTCCCCGCTTCCACCTTTCCCATAAGCACGGTGCCCATGTCCTTGTATTTATCAACGACCGGCATTATGAATGGGCCGTCCATTTTACGGTTAAGGGAAGGCAGCTCATCGATCAATTGGATGAACGAAGGCCCGCGGTACCATGGACAAATTTCTTCTGATACCTGAAATACCACAAATAATAAGTTATAATTAGAATTAGCTTTATTGAAATCCACTGACGATTAAAAAAAGCTAAAACAATTAGTTATACCACAAATATGGTAGTGTATTATATAAAAACCAATACATACTACAGTGTTTACAGTTTTATTTATTTATCGAAACAAAGACGTGATGCGAACAGGATTTGAAGCTGCTATGTGTCAGCAGTCTTACTCTCAATGTGAGGTATCATATCTGGTGAAAATTAAAAAAAGTAGATGTTCAAGTTGTATGTAAAACAATTTAATTATTCAACTGCACAGATTTTTTACATTATACTAATGTATAATAATGTTGCTCAAACGTGACAGTTGTGTTACTAATTTTTAGATCTGCCTATTTCGAGAGTAAGGTCCGATTTTTGTTTCTTATAGTAAATTAATGCCATAAATTACTGTTTATAATTACTATCGATATAATTATAAAATATTAACCATTTCATAGCATATAATGTAACATAAAAAAAAAAAACGTAACTTCACGCCTGTAATCCCCGAAGAGGTAGGCAGAGGAATGTAGAACACTCCCACATAGTGCCCATAATCCTCAAAGAGGTAGGCAGATGACTGTATTATACTCCCCCTTTTCACCAGTTAGGGTTATATGTCACCATGAAATAGGAGGTAAGCCTATTGCCATACACAGGGCACAATTACTGACTCCAAGCCACTACTAGCATTTTAGAAAAATCCACAGGTACCTGACCCGGAAATTAAACCCAGGACCTCCCCAACAGTCGCCTTTGCTGATTGTGAGGGGGTATAATGAGACAGGCAAGTTTTACATAGAAAAGGTGTGTAAACAACTTAATATTACTAATTAAAAAATGGCTTTTTGATTTCAATTAAATAATAAAATTTGAACACATTTGGCACATTTTTTTTGCTTGTATATTTACTATTACTTATAGTTACAACAAACATTTTTTAGGTTGCCACTTCCAAACTTTTAATCGGACAAATATTTTGTATTCCATATTTTATTAAGACAAACATAACTATTTATGCTTGTTTTTATAGTGATAGTTGTTAGAACTCATTATCTGATAGTTATTAGAAACTACATGAGCAAACCAATATATGAAATTGATAAGTAGCTTAAGTACTTGAGTGTAACTTATGACCTGGCTTATGGTTGTTACATGGTAACTCAAACAATACGCTGAGCTACAACACTTGCAGAAGTATACTTTAGAAGTGAGATTATAGAATTGAAATTTTCACAAATCTGTGGTGATCTAATCAAACATAGTGCTGTAAAGACAAAAATTATGCTACATACCTGTTCCAATAAACCTTGTCCAGTTTGCCCAGAAACAGGTAAAAATGATAAGTCCTTTGCTGTATTAAAGCCCAATTTCTTAAGGTAAGGTAATATTTTATCTCGACATTCGTTGTATCTGAAAATATTACAATTACCAGATGTTATCTTTATTATTACAGGTTATTTTTTCTTTATTTTTGACTTCACTTTCCACCATAATTGATTAAGCAAAGTAACAAACATAATTACCTCTTTTCGTCCCAGTTTACAGTTGGGTCATCCATTTTGTTAACGAGAGCTACTAAATGCTTGACGCCTGCAGTTTTCGCCAACATAGCATGTTCTCGAGTTTGCCCTCCTCTATCGAAACCCGTTTCGAACTCTCCTTTCCTCGCTGATATTACCTGGAATTTTACAATTTTGATTAAATATGTACCAGCTTAACTCACAGATGTTTTTTCCAACTATGGCCCGACTAGTTTTGGACCTATGTGACGTCCTTCTTTATGAGCTAGCTAGCTTTATAGCGAGATAGAGGTGAAGATTGCCCGCCGCCTTGGTGATGCAGTTCAATTACTTGCTTCATATTCACACTATCTAATTAATGCAGTTGTTCCCCATCGCATAGGTATCATGAGACTCATAACTCAATTGATATTACATTGATATATATTAATACTAAATTGATATGAGATTAAGCACGACAATAAATGTTATCTGCATTTTTTTATCATTTCAACAATATCACTTAATAATTGGAAAGGTGTTCAAGTACATGTAGAATACAGTATTACAGATGTAAAGGACACAGACAAACCTAGACAAGGTTCAAATTCATCATTTAATGTATCCCTAGACCTGTGTACATTCCTGAATGTAACCCATGATCCCCTATAAACAATTAAACTAGGCAACAATTGCATTTGCTTTCCACTAATTTCATATTTTGTTGTATAAAAAGAAATTTTATAAGACTTTTTATCAACAAATGTATAAAATAATAAATAATATTTGTCCCTATGATCTGAATGCAAATGATTTCCCATATTTTTCTCTACAAAGACAGTGGATATAATAAATATATGAGTCTCGATTTGACATAATGTTACCGATATGCAGTACGACAAATCTAACTTAAACATCATTTTAGTTATTTCATACATATAATAGTACTGATATACATATTTGCCTCCACATGAAGATTGTCCCATGTAGTTAGGCAGTGCTACTTATTACCATTGATCTTTAATCACATACATACCAAAACGGCTAAATCAGCTTGTGCCGCTCCTCCAATCATATTAGGTACAAAACTCTTGTGTCCCGGTGCATCAAGTATTGTAAAATGCTTTTTTTCAGTCTCGAAATAGGCTCTTCCTACCTCAACAGTCTTTCCCTTGTCTCGTTCTGTGTAAAAATTAAATCAATTACTCATTGCATAATGGACTGGACATAACAATACAAAACTTGGTGTACAAGTGATAGATCACCACTTGCTGTGATTCTTACATCCTTTCTTGCATATTCAGCATCAGGCATCCGGTATGCACATCATTCATCAATTAAAAACTTTGTACTATTCAAGGGGTTTTACATGCCTTCTTGGTTTGTGTCCAACGCCCATGACAAGTACCAGGATTCTCTGGACTTCTCTCTTGCTTCTCTTTCATATTTTTCCAGTGTTCTCTTGTCAACCATTCCTGTCAATGACATAATTTGACCACCAATTGTAGATTTTCCAGCATCTGTAAGAAACAAATTATGTGGGCTCATTAAATGTTGAACAATGAAGATAAACATGAGCTACAGTAACAATCGAAAATATTGCCACAATTCGATGGGTGTAATATATCAATAGTGAACGTAACGTAACTTCACGCCTGTAATCCCCGAAGAGGTAGGCAGAGGAATTCAGAACATTCTCACATTTCACCGGTTACGTTTACGTCCCACTATGGAATAGGTGGTGAATATTAATAGTGGCTTTCTTTAAATGTAAAGAAATTTTGTACTAAATAGCATTTGATTATTTTATGAGTCATCATGTGGCAATCTCAGATGCTAAAACTAGGTAACTACTATACATACAAACGTAACATCACACCTGTAATCTCCAAAGAGGTACACAGATGAATGTAGTATACTCCCATGTTTCACCAGGAATGTTTAGGTCCCAATATGGAGTAGGTGGTGAGCCTATTGCCATATAACAGGTACAAATCCAGACTCTGAGCTAGACAAATCTAATAGTACCCAACCCGGGAATCGAACCCAGGGGCCTCTTGGTCGGCAGTCGCGCTTGCAACCAACACGACCTACGAGGCAGTACTATACATAATATAACAATAGATAAAAAAGTCTTAACATAACAATGAAATAAAAAACAGCTTAATGCAATTTTAAATTAATATATCCAGTTGAGTCAAACCAATTTTCAGTATAGTATCCGCCACGTTGATGACGATCGACAATCCCTACGTGACTTTAGATCAAAATAAAAGTGTAATACATAAACAGTGGAACGTGGGTTGTCCTTAACTACATAAATGCTGTATTTTAATTTCATTTCACCCAACACCGCGTAACACAATTTTTTCCGTAATCGAAAATGGTACCATCATATTCCGAGCTGTTCTATCGGCGGCCTAATGACTCTAATGTCATTAGCAGGCAATGCGGAGCTAATACAAGGGTATTGACGTATTACGGGCATAGTTGTGTAGTGACGTGTGAATAGCGTACCCACCTACATGACCAATGAACACAACATTCACGTGCTCTTTTTTGCTCCGGGTGTCCTCAACTCGCGGGGGTTTTTTCTTAGGAATTTTTTTTGCCAATTCTGTTTCCGGTACATCCATGTCCTCCTGAAAATATGTTACAACGACATTCAGGCAAAAATACTTATTGTGAACAAGTAAAATATGTTGTAAACCCATGGAATGATGTGTCACTAGTACTACTATTGCTACTACACACTCAAAATTAAAAGTAACACTTTGCATAAATACATTTACCATGACACCTGTCATTTCTGGAGAGGTAGGCAGAGGAGTGAACTGTACTCCCATGTTTCATCGGCCACGTTTTACCTCCCACCATGAATTAGGAATTGAGCCTATCGCTATACACCAGATTCTGAGCCACTACTAACAAGTTTGAGTTATAAAAATCCGATAGTATCTAACTTGAGATTTAAATCTAGGGTCTCTCGTCACCAGTCTCGATTGCAACCACTCAACCAATTAGAGTCAAAGTAAAAATACAAACATATAGCATATATTAAATAATAATATTGATAATTTCAAATATTATATGTAATAGTGTTAAATATTATTGGCCACTGTTAAGTTAAATAATGTATGAATTTTTGGCATCACACTTTCTGGTCTTTGACCACAATTTTAGTGTTCAGTTGTAGAACATATCCACACTAAGTTTTATAATACACTGAAATTTTAAGACTATTTTATACTTCACATTACCTCAACAATCAATCATGTGGGAGCATTACTTAAATGTACAATGTATCTAATGTACACAAAATCTAGGTCATTGTAAGTATGTGTAACTATAAATATGGTTAAAAAAGTAGTACTCTATTTGAAACATCTTCATACCTGTCCTTGAGATTGGCCAATGTTTGTGGAATATTTTGTATATACCCAAAGATATGCATGATGGTGAATAATTATATGTAACTATAGTTATGTGTATGCTAACAACAGACCTATTTATAATTATTACATATTGAGCTGACACAAAATATTTAACACAGAGGTAACAGACAAGTAATAAACTGATGTCATTGATGTGGTAGGATTGTATCTAAGGCCATTCCTTACTTAAAGTCCTTACAGAAATCCAACATTTTCCACCTACTGGAAAACAACATGAAAATCCACTGCTTCTTCACCTTGGAGTTTAGTATACTAGTGCAAATGTATGTCCATGGCATGTGATGTTAAGTGGTGCCTGTGGCTCACACACATTTAAACTCAACATCAAGTCAGACCATAAATATACCTGAGATGTTGTTATTGTCAGAATTTTATTGGCACACTCCATGTTGCCTTGCACTAGTCAATAGTGCTTGCTTATCACACTGTTTTGACCAAAATGGGACAAAAATGAAAAGGATAAAAAAGGAATATTAAAAAACATGCATATTATAAGCACCAGTGAAAAATATGTAACTTTAGATAACTTTATTTAATGCTCGACAAACTAAACTTTTTAAACCAAAATGCAAATGAAAAAAATCATGCTAATTACATATAGTGGCACCTGTGGTTCTGATTCCTCTTCCTCAGCTTCGTTTCCATCTTCAGGAGTGAGGAGAGCATCATCAGCTTCAGCTTCCCAACTGTCAGCAGTTGGGGATATGTCTGAAGGGACAGGCAGGGTAGATGTGGAAGTAGAAGGTGCTTCAGCAGGTGGTACAGGTGGAGGTTCTTCCACCCGTGGAGAAGCTGAAGCAGCTCCTCCATCCCCACTGTCATTGCCATCACCACAGCCTACAACAAATTACACTACACTTACAATATAACCTCTATGCATGAAGCAAATACTGTTTCAACAACCATATAAATTCTTCAAAATTTAATTTGCCTTCTTGCCTTTAATAAAAATGAGTTCATTTGTGCAATATACAACATTGTATAAACTTTTGACTTTTCCCTAATCTAATTATGTCTTTGTTCATAACAGCTGTTGAAAATCACCACAAATTTTACTGAATGATAAAAATTGGCATTAATTTGTCAATTTGAAAGTATTTTTTGGAATATCTTGAGGATTGTAATTATATGATTTCGATTGGCACTGCATAGAGAACTTAGTTGACAAATAAAACTAAGTTGGTGAAAGTTGCACAGTAAATATAGTCAAACGAAAAATTTTGAAATAAAAGCACTCAACACTTAAAAACACACCTTTGTTCAGTTTCATATTAGAAATACTAACATTCGATACTTTATTTATAGAGAAAGTTTACTGTGCATAAGTATAGTCACGCCGCGTGTCCCGACATAACCCGTTAGAACTGGATTGGAAGAAAAAAATAAGTCATTATACGCAAGTTCCGCACGTACGACTTTTGAGGTTACTTTTGATATGTCGTTGTGATTCCAAAACCAATACTAGACCGGCGAGAGATAGGATATCCATGAGAAGATAAGTTATGACAGAACCACTGACTTACCGTTCAAGACGGGACTTCCAGCTGAATTTGTAGGTTCACTTTCGTTTTCAGATTTTTGGGGAGTTGGGGAGGATTCGCTATTATCGTTAGAATCAGATTTAGTACAAAAAGGCACGAACTCCACGGCATTTACATTCAACGTGGAAAATTTTGTAGACACATCATTAGAATCTTTTGCACCTTGTTCATCAATGACATCGGCTTGATTTTCCCAAGAATCTGGAGCACCGTTATTGGACATTTTAAAAACGAGACAGTGTAAAAATTACTAAATAAGTCTTCCTTTTCCAGGTATTTTTATAATTATTCGCGTTCTTTTCTGGATAGATCCGCGTGTGTCTTTATCTCCACCGGAAGTTCATGGCAATTTGCCAAATATGTAAATGATACATATAACTATAATAAAACTAAAGTTGTGACATTAAAGTACGAATATTTATTTGTAAGTTAATGAAACTAATTTTAATAAATATATTTGGTAGTTCACTTGTACTAATACACTAAGTTTGATATATATAAAATTTTAATTGTATTGAATTTGACTACTTGTTTCCGGTACTATATTGCCATGTCTACGAGAGGTACTATAGTGTCATCTATATTATATAAAAATTTATTATATTTTACGATCTTGTTTATTACAATACTAAAAAACGTAAACCTATATGTAAAGAGTATTTAAAGTTATATAGTTAAATTTATTTTACAAGTAAAATCATAACAAAATATATACTTCATAATGCAACAAATATTTATACCTAAAATGATACCATTAGAGATCAACCGTTAATATAATTAAATGCACCGTCTCTAATTTAACCTTCAGTTATAAGTGTTATAACTGTAAAATAGTAAGTACTTCTTTTACTACATTGCGGTTTCGAAGGAATCGTCTTTTGAACGTATAACACAGAAGCGTCATGTTGCGGTTACTTTTTCCTGTATATTATAAGAACTATTGATTATATATTGGTTCCATATTTATGACATACTAGCTGTGCTCGCGGTTTCGCCCGCCTGGAAATCAATGTGTCACAAAGTTTTCCCCTCGTAAATACCCACCTTATGTAATACCGATATAATAAAGTTGTAAAAAATAAAAAATATAATATTCGCGTAGTAGTTGTCAAAACTTTAATGATCGCGCGCTTCAGTGGTTGGCTTATATCGCATGACCAGGCGAGGTAGGGGGGAGGGCCTAGGGTCGCGACGCGGACGCCAGCTCGGCATGTCAATGAAAGAGCGCTGGCCCGCGAAGGTAATATTTTTTTGGTGGCGTATAATTTTAAATCTATGTTATCTTTAAAAGTATTTATTTGTTTCATATAGTGTAAAGTACAACTTTGATTTATATTAAATCGAGCATAAGGTTTTGATTCCGAGCTACGAGCTAACGTTTTTCCATACTGACACCAGTCTCAACATAGACATGCTACGCCGAGCTATAGGACCATACAGAAAATAGATATACATTTAGTCATATTAAATATATAATAGGAATAAAGATACTGAAGGCTATAGAATAGAAATATATATTTTAAATGAAATAAGTTTTAAATACTGCTCTAGGATTTGTAAATGTTTACCTATTAACTACTTTAATTGACAAAATATTGTATTAATAAATAAAATATATTTTATAATGAACGAAAATTGACAACACATAGATATACATATTATACTTTAATCAACCCAATCATAATAATTACACATCATTTTGTCAAAAAATACAAGTGATATATTTTTGGTTTTTATGATTTTTAAGAGAGAATTAATGACTTCGCCGCGTTTACGTTTCTAATTTATGTATATTATCAACACAGAGTTAGAACTCCATTCGTGTGTCCTTGTGTCGACGCATTCTTTTTCATTGTATATCAGTGAGCACCGCACAATCACAAAAACATTGTAATGCGAAAGGTAACTAATAACTTCTCTTGAGTAGATAATTATGGCACACGCCGTTGTCAGTGTTGCTATTGACGTACGCGTAACTTTGCTATTGATGTTCTAGTAACTTTGCTATTGACGAAATGCTGCTCGTGTATATAAATGCCTTAAATCGTATACTGCCTGTCTTAATGTGTGTGTGCCTGTCTACCGCAGTTTTGTATTCGAGTGAAAAACAACTGATACTACTGCAGCTAAATGTGTGGTTGAAGACATGTTTTAGAAAATCTAAAATTTTCATATATATAAGATACTAGCGACCCGCCCCGGCTTCGCACGGCATTATTAAGTCGTCGAATCAACGGCTGATGACAATGGTCACGATGACTGGGGCAATGGAGCAGTCGTAATTCCAATTTGCATTCGAACGTTCAATCATTGGCGCTATGAACAACACTCAAAGTAAACAATCGGTACGGTAAATGCGTTCAGATGCACTGTAGCTACTTATGAGCGGTGTTGGCAACGCAGTGCGCTCGTAAAATCGATTGGAATTCCCATGTCGAATTGGTTGATTTATACCTAGCGATGTTTGACCGGCGACGATCACCTGGTCAGTCATTAATTGGGTCGTGATTAGATTGCTTTGGTTGTAACGACTTTATTTGTGTTTCTTTAAGTTCCATTTGCTTTTTTATGTATTGGACGAGAGTAGCGACGAGCAGGCCACAGTTACAAGTTACTGTTGTCGCCTATAATCATCTGCAACTGTCCTCGAATAGAACTGTATAAATAGGGCTATTAGGTCTAGTGGTGTTTGTCCCTGTAGATCGAGACCAAAATACGAGCTACGGTATCTCCTGCCTGTCGTAAGAGGCGACTAAAAAGAGACTTCCAGGATTGCGAGCGGGTAGAGTGGGAGTTCGAACCGCACAGTTAGCGATACTGGGAAGGACGACGGTATATGTGGCCGTATATTGTTGTAGAAACAGGAGGGTGTGGGACGAGGCATTATGTCTCTTCCTGCAGTTGGGCCCACAGGGTTGCCGCGCTAGGAGGATACCGGTGCGTTCCGCTAGAGATCCCGGAGTCCTCCTACCAGGCGTTTTTAGTGCGGTTAAAGCCCCACAAAAGCCGGTATCTCTCCCAGGATATCGGATACCTTTGGAAGGTTTCCCCTTCGAAAAAAAGGTCTAGAAGTGTTGGTTATTAGTAATTTAGTAAATATTACTTGGTTAAATGACATTATGAATATAACTGTTAATAAAATAATTAGTATCTTCAGCACCTAGGTATATGTTAGATATATTAAGATGAGATCAGTTAGTATAATTAATATCTGTCCTATTCTAGGTTGGACAGACTGACAGACACTGTTGTGCATGTGGACCAGCGACCACACTGTTATACAGTAACAATTATGTCACCCTAGAAGTAGTAGCTTCCCTGTGTAACTCATGTACATGGTCTACTAACTATAGCCGATTGAGATTCTCGACTGGTGATTAATTGTTACATCCGATTGAGTGTCAAGAAATGGGCTGAGTTCTACCATCAGTAGATATATACTATTGTAGATCTGGAGCAGCAATAATAGGAGTAAGTGGTCTAGACAAGGGCAAAAAGGCGGAATTCCCTAATCGAGGAAATCCTAGATAGAAGGCTTGATTTAGTATGAATGTCAATACCTAATCGAAGCTCTTCTAGCCTTGATGTAGTTGCGGATTGCCAAAACATTTTTGTTTAACAACTTATAACGCAACTGTTTTTAAGTGAAAGAATTTTAGTAGCAAGTTATTTGGATTGTTTCCGGGCTTCAAGGATGCTATTGCGCACAATAATATTTTTAGAGGATTACCTGGTTAGATTTAGAACGGAAATTTGATCCCTCTCTTTCTCGATCAAACAGCTAGCGAAATGGTCTAGTACAGTTATGATTATGAAGAGGAGGCTGGGGTAAGGATAACCTGTATGGTATTGATAGGTAGATAATAAATAAGATTCCTTTTCACTCCCTTATTACTGACTGGTCACTCACGGCTCATTCAGTTGTTATTGACGATGACTCCTGAGTCGGGGTTCTTGAACATATTTCCCACTCAGAAACATATTTGTGTTACAAATACGATTCTTCGCTGTAGGTCTAGATGTAAAATTATCTAATATTGTCTGGTGTATGTGATGATAGGGTGTCGTTTTACCACTGTACACGTTTTGCCTTATTTAGAAATTGATAGCTGGCCGAAAACATTATTGGATTATATTAATATTATAGCTCATAATTAGATTACGTGTCCGTTGTCCATTGTCATTGTACTGGTACGTGCGTACCATTTTTACGTATATTTCACGTTCCGTAACGTATTTTCACGTTTCAAATCGATAAATATAGGTATATAATATCTCTATATGTAACAACAGAGATATTTGGCATTTCATGCTCTCTGCCTACACTGTAAGGAACCTGGCGCGAGCATATGTATGTATGTAAAAATAGGTATATTTTGTTTTTTAGAAAATAAACGGAATTGGTGAAACGTGGGAGAGTACTACACTCCTCTGCGTACCTCTTCGGGGATTACAAGCGTGATTTGCGTTAGAAAATAAACATCGAAACGCTGGCAGTGATGGTTC
>DVPF01000115.1:0-11554 GCA_018239045.1 Yanguna cosyra | reverse complement strand
GGAGCATCTCTAGCCCGCTATCAGGTCAGCGCCGGCGTTATCACGTGTCCGCTGATACCGCGCGACACTGCGACACCCCGCCTGCCGTGCACGCACGCACGCATAAATAGTACACACTTTAATTAGCCACCTGTCTGCACCAACACGCTCGCTAGTGTGTGATCGTTGAGAGATAAAGCTACCTTTGCATGTAATTTAATTTGAATTTTAAATAAATTGAAGTACAAGGCCGTCCTCGTGTTAATGTAATACACATATCAGCGATTCGATATGTGTAAGATTGCAAATACATCTGTTTGGAGTTATTTTATGCATCCGTGGCTTAAAATGTCAACCTATTAAAGATAAGGCAATACTACCACTGAAGTGTTTTAAATGTAAACTCCTTTTGGCGCGTTCGGTGACTTTTATTTGTATGGATTGTAAATTGACTGCCATATTGGTTGAGTGGATGAGAGCGCGACTGCCGATCTAGAGGTTTTGGGTTCAAATCCCTGGTCAGGTAGTATTAAAATATATTCTATAGAATTTATAGTTTATATTTTTCTAGTGGTACAGAGTCTAGATTCGTGGTTGGTTTATGGCAATAGCCTCCCCCCTTATTCCATAGTGGAACGTAAACGTAACTGGTGAAACGTGGGATCAATTACGCTCTTCTGCCTGTCTGTTCGGGGATTACAGGCGTGATGTTACGTTGTTTTTTTTAGATTGAACAACAATGAGTTATGTACGGTACATGTACATACGACATATATGTATTTTTGGATTTTGATCAGTAAAAAATACGTCTCCATACAACCAGACCGGTTATTTCATTGTCTAAACGAATTGACATGACCTGCCCTACTGCAGTTCCCATATGCCGTATTTTAAACTCATCCTATTGCTGGACGGTAGTGGCTTCATATTATTACTTCAAATATGGTAATTTAATTATGTAATCAGAATTGTCCAAAGTTTTAATGATGATTTTGTGGCTGCTACTAGCGCCGCGCCAGTCGCTCGTTTGTGCTCGAACCTGTCACACTACAAGTTATATAAAAATGGCGCGTATTTTATATTTTGGTCCATGTGACATTCAGTAGATTGTGAGATGCTAATATAAGAAATTGTGCCAAGTAATATGTTCACGAAAACGAAACCCGAGACATTCTAATTGTCTTATAAATTATCTATTCTAAATTGTTTACGTTGTACGCGAATGTACAAGTTACAATACTCCTTATCAGAATGATAAATATCGTTGTTCGTATCATACTCAGTCCGGCTATCTCGCTGTCAGAAACAAGAAAGTGGCGTTCATAGCAGTTTTATCTAGGCATCTAGATCGAGAACAATAGTTTTGTGTTACGATCATTATGTAACACTAATAAATAACCGAGGGGGCTAGTATCGCATTAGCCGCTGTACGGAACTGTGCTCGTCGGACGGGGTTCAGTGGGACGCTAATTCAGACGTGCATTAAATGTTGTGTGGTGATTATGAGTCACGAGTACGACTATGATTGTCGTTGCGTTCCACTAATGACATTGTCCGCTGAAATCTCATTAGCTTAGTGCGTGCTACGTTAAGTGATTACATTTTAATGTCCGCCGGCGGGCCGTCAGTGTGACTGACTTTATTTTTTTTATTTATTGCTTTGGCGGGCAGCTCGCGGACTTGTTTTTTTGTATGCTTGAGGTTATTTGAAAGTAGTTCAAGTGTGAAACACTGCAGTTGTGTGCGTCGACTTGATCGAGTGTTGCCTCGCGTCTCAGTGGCTCAGGTGTTGCTAAATGTCGAACACAGTGCGATCGCCGGTCGGCGGGTGGTTCAACAAGCGCACTAACAGACTCCATCGTCGACTCATTAACAATGGAAAACGGTACGATTATTTTTACGCTCGTGAGTTTGCCAAACACGTAACGTAATATTATTTTGTTACAGTGTTTCTTCGCTTGAATTTTCCTGTTGACACAGATAAAGAATTTTACACTTCGCTGTTATCTTGTATGTTAATAGTGTACAAAATCAAGTTTTGACATTTTCAAGTTTGTATTCAAATACGAATAATTATAATAAATGATTATGTACATGTATAAATATTGCAAGTTGCTGTTGTAGACGTTATTTGTGTAAACAGCGACGGGTCTTTTTGTGTTACCGATGACTAGTTGTAACATGACTAACACACATTTTACGCCAATCGATGTTTACGTGCTCGCGTTCAATGTAACGATAGTTTCTCAATAGCGTATCGCATTGGTATGTCGAATGTCAGCGAGTTGAATGATATATGTTTATCAAATTAACGTGCCATGTGTGGGCATGCGCGAAGTGAGTTGGATCGGTACCTCGTAGTTGAATATCTAATGTAGCTTAGGTTTGTTTATTATTCGTAAGTCGCGTCGCCTCGCATACAGAGTGGCTTCTTTCGCAACACTCGACGGTAAACATTCCAATCGGCGGCACATTTATGTGATATTTGTATGTAATTGTTGTACGTAATTATTTTTTATTGGACTGTCCGATCGGTCGCTTATGTACATATGTGCTAATGTGAAAGTTCCACGGAAATTAGTGGCTCACCAAAGTGTACTGTTTAGGGACACGATAAACATTGTTAAGAGTCACTTCGAGAAGAGTAATCTTGACGATCCTTTACAGCTTTAGTACATGGTCGATGCCCATTTAGGGTCACCGATGAGCGCGTGAGTGAGGAAGACGAAAATGATTTGTTTCAGATCACATTCCCCGCTTAGTCCGAAACTTCGGAACATGGGGTCGAAAACGGCGAACAACGTCGAGAATGGCGAGGTTACGCCAGCCAAAGAATTGGAACGGCTAGTCAAAGAGGTACGTTTTGATCAAATCTATTAACCGGCAAATCGTAGTACACACTTATCGGGTTGATGCATCTCATATCTAATACGACCAATGTGCTTTTAATACATTCATATATTACATTATTAGTTGTTATTGTCGCATCAAAATAACCTCCTGTTATATTTGCATTGTTTTCCATACTAATTGTAACATATTGTGCTAGCAATAGTCACTTGAGTCGAATTACCTTCGCGTAATGCCTGTATTGATTTTTTTCCAGGTCACATTCGGATTGAAACATTTTTCCGATGTTATCACGAAGAGAAAATTGGAAATGTTGCCGGACAACGGCACCATCGTTTTCGAATCGATCGCGAACATCCATAAAGGTAACACTGTTGCCCTATCGTGTGTGTCTCTGTCGCAAATGGGTTTTTCGTATCACGATTAATTGGGCGAGTGTTGTTGGCAGCGATAAAACCTTACTGCGGCCGATCGCCGCCGCTGATGAACGCGGTGCAGCGGCTGTGCAAGGCGCTCGCCATGCTCATACGGCTGTGCGACGAGGTGACCGTGGTGAGCCTGCGCGCGGACGCCGACCACGAGGAGCTGGAGACGTCCGCCGCGGCGCTGTCGCCCGACCACGTGACCTCGGTGGTGAAGGGCGTGACGTCCGCCGTGGAGGAGGTGGCCACTCTCGCGCAGCAGTACATGACGCGGCCGGCTCTCTCGCCGCGCCCGGCTCTGGTGTCGCCGCGGACGTCCACGCAAAGGAACTCCTTGCCCGGTGAGAAAAACGATTTATCATTAATAGCTATTGATTCCCCTTGGCTGGGTACGGTTTTTTTTCATTTCTCGTGCATTTTTATCCATTATCATTAGTGAAACTTCATGTAATGATTGTTTAAGATACACAGGTAATGGATATTTTAATAGTATACACGTATATAGACCAGGTGGCAGAAAGTGGTCTCTGCAGTGTAAATTAATTGTGGATAGTTTCATATAGAATTGAACTATACCTAGGGTCAGTAATATACACGTTGCTCTAGATAACTTCGTGTCTTACTATAGTAGCAGTTAACGCTTACTATAGTAGCAGTTGTTCGGTCCAATCTAGAACATGTGACTTTATTGTCGCTTTATAATTAAAAATATAAACGTAATATCACGCCCGTAATCCTTGAAGAAGTAGGCAGAGGCGTGTAGTATACTTCCACGTTTCACCAGTTCGTTTACGTCTCATTATGAAATAGGCTGCCAGTCTATTGCCATACACCGGGCACGAATGTAGATTCCGACCCACTACTAGAAAATCTAAAAGAAACACGTGTCCGTCACGGGACGCCCGACAGAAGTAATAACTTAAACTAATCCAAGTTGAACTATTTAATATTGAAATTATTTAACTTGAGAAAAGCTTAGGTTATTACTGAAATTTTATGTATAGTAACGCGTTACGTAACGAAGCGGTTTACCCTCCCATAACAAGTGATCACTTTAAAATTCGAATAGTACCCGACCCTGGATTTAAATCCAACACCTCTCGATCGGGATTCACGCTTGCAACCAACACGAACAACGAGGCAATACAAATATCATAATAGTAAACGTGTTTGTGTTGTACGCTTGCAGACATCCCGCTGACGCCCAAGGAGCGCTCGCTGCTGACGGGCGAGGCGGGCGCGGAGGGCGGCGTGCGCGCCTCGCACTCGTCCGAGTCCGTGCTGGACGCGCCCGACTCGCCGCCGCCCAAGCCCGCGCGCCCCAACCGGTCAGTCGCTATATTATTTATGTACACTTTATTGTACAACCTAAGAAAAGATTATACAAAAGGCGGATCGAATGCCTAATGGTATTCTCTACCAGTCAACCTTTGGTAATGGTGAGAAATTGGCGGTAGGCGGTAGGTTAATGTAGCCGCCAGCTCCCTCGCGGGGTGGTCGGGGAGCACGCCAGTGCCAAATGTCCTCTATCTTTACAGACAATATCAGGGGTCTAATAACAAAGCCGGCAAAGTCCCATATTAAGTGTATGGTAATTTGCCGCCTTTGTTATTAGTTATGGGCGACAAAGTCCCATATCATGAAAATGGGATTTTGCCGCCTTTGTTATTTAGACCCCTGTATAATATATTACAATATCTTTTTGGTACAATACTTGTGATTTTCGTGCTGTGACAATCTACTTTTGTGTAAACTACTCTCTTGCACTAATAAGTGTTGTATATCGGAATCGTACGTGGAATGTGCACGTGAAAAAACGATTTTGCAGATATCAAACATTTTTCATTTCCTTTCACGCGTTGTGGATGTGTGTATCTCTGTTGAAAAGATATCAAAGAATAACCACGTCTAATTCGAGACTACTTCATACATATTCATATTCGTACGAGGATTTTTATAAAAACGAACCGCTGCATATATTTGTCAGTTCTGAAGGGAGATAATTAAAGTGGAAGAATTTATAATCAGTCACAACATTGAAACACTTGTACGCGCAGCTCATAAATATGTAATATATAATTGAAAATGGTGTGAAGATTGTTGTTGCTAAAACGTCGGACGTAACAGCGATGTAACCCGTTACTTGACGCCGCGTCACTAAGCTAATCGAGTTTTATAACGGTCCAAAATATCCGCTGCGAAGCTTGGCTTATTTAATTTCAAACTTTCCATTTCTATATTGTGGTCTCGATTTAATATCGTCCGCATACGTGAAGTGAATCACTGGATTAAGTTATTGTTAATTATTTAAAGCGTATTAATTTCTGATTTACTTAGGTCTTTTTTTTATTGTGCTCCGTTAATTTGTTTACGCGAGGAGCTATTCAGTTTTCACTAAACGCTTTAAATGTATAATTCATTCAATGTTGATGAGTGAAAGTTTCCTTCCGGCGTTGTAGGAAAATCGAGTTGGCCCCTCCACTGCCGCCCAAGCGACGCTCCGGAAACGATAACTCCCTCCTGGCTCTGTCCATCGACAGGTGAGCACGCTAGATCATTATACTTTGACCTTCTCCGCCACAGCGTCATCAAATCATCGATGCTCACTTTCACTTACATTTCACTTTCCATCGCAACTATTTCATTAAATCAACCCGAGACGTATCCTAAGGTGTTTCTTGTTGCCATCGGCTTTAATTATGTCTGGCTCCGGTTAGCAAGCCATTGGCATGTACTGTTGAAGTTACATAACGCATGCATACCTACATGCATACTTTTATACGTTGAAATGTATGTTGGTTTTTTTTTCAATTGCCGCGCTCTAACAACGGTAGCAAGACGTGTAAAATGTAAAATAGTAGATTGTAGAGTGAGCCGAAACGGTCCGAAGATTCGCTCGTGCCGCCTACACGTAATAACGATTACCCTTACGTCAAAGGTGTTTGGAAGTATAATTTTGAATAACATGTGTGTACGCTGCTACTGATAAATGGAGTAAAATACAACAATTAGAAACAAATGACAGTGAAAAACCCACTTAGACCGACATTTTGATAAGTGGCAATAGTTTAATGATCTTTGGTCGGTCGTACCGCCATAGAGTTATCATACTAGAGTAGGAGAGCTAGCCTAAAATGGGTACGAAAAAAAGAGAAAAGGGAACGAGGCTACCTATTTGTCTCGCTTGTTTTTGTGTGATTAGACAAAGTGGTATGGGTCTTTCATCTACCCTACGGGCCTGCTTATGGTGTCTCTCGTCTGTGATGTTATCGCCATGCGTACGGCAGTGGCTCCAATAGTGTACGGCTAGCGCGCGCGTTGCAGGCTGTCGCTGCAGTCGCACAGCAGCGGCTCGCTGGACTCCGTGCTCAACGCGTCGCACGACGACGAGCGCCTGGCGCCCGACGCCGGCGCCGACGTGACGTTCAGCGCACCGCCCGCCGACCTGCTCGGTGAGTCTGCCTGCTACTATTTTTTATTTATTTATTTATTGAAGCTATCGTTCTTATGGCGCGTTAGGGAAAAATGTTGAGAGTAAATTTTTACGATGCGTGTGACGAGAAACCGACACCACGAAATTTGCTATTGGTTCTGGTTTAGCATGAAATTAGCTTCTAGTTACTGGTGACCATGCTGACTACTTACTATATGTATTCTACAAAAAAACTTGTAACTACACCGTGATACAAAAGGTAGCGTGCATAGTGACATCTAGTGGTAGCGTATGAAACTATTTTCAAAATAAGTAACGCTGTCTATATATGTACTGATTCATTATTCCACCTTATTTTTCTACACCATATTGCGTATATTTCTTTTAATATCTCTAGTAAAGTACATATTTTACCATATTTCTATTAATATCTGTAGTAAAGTACCAACTTTTCTCATTATTTTTAATAGATAGAGTGATTGGAGAGGAAGGTTTATATGCATAATACATGCATAATATAGAAGTGAAACACTGATAATTCTGATAGAACTGGTTTTTTCGCTTCGTTTGGCAGGGCTAATGTTAAAAAAATGTATTTGTAATGATCTACATACAGATGGCTAATTTTTTTTGTTTGCCAATTTTAGCTAGAAAAATTACTTTCTAGTGATTACAAAAAAAGGGATTCGGGAGATTCGTATTCATACAAATCGATGGTCAGTCTAATAAGTCTGCGAAGATTTCAAACAGCTTTTTGTATATTACAATGTTAAATACTCACGTGGAAATTTATGTTTTGTTTTTAAATCTTAAAAATAAACAAGTTTTTTCACAAATTTTTAAAATTCTTAATAGTTGTAACAAATAAATTAATGCATAATATCATTATGGCGGTCAAGATTGTTTGTTCATATGTACTTTCTCGTGAATTGGAACGTCTCGCGTATTTAAATATTGCGGTCAACTCTCAATGTATTAGAAAATATCATTAATTCCATTGGATAAGAAAGGTTTAATTAAATATTGTAAACAACGATTGATTATAATTGAGTTTATTTTTATTTTCAGTATGGATATGTGGCATGTTGCCACCGTTATGTGGTGTTTATATTTTTGAAAAATTGAAACAGGAAAATCACACTAATTATTAGTCAAAATAATAACAATGACTTTGTAATACAGGGCTTATATACTGTGTCATGTTATATTGTCATGAAATGATGTGATTAATTTATTTATTACATTAATCAATGAAAGTGGTAAAATGCCATATTGATGTTCTTTATTTTCTGATATCTAATTGAAGTTGGAAATATACAAGGTTAGCGTTGGGGGATGATTGCTTATACATATATTGAATTATTTATTGTTCTGTAGGCATCTTTGGTCGTGTACACAATATCACCTGTTATGAATTACACGATAGATTTTGTGTATGTATGAATGTAACATCACGCCTGTAATCCCCGAAGAAGTAGGCAGAGGATTGCTTACTATTATTATCATTAGTTACGGTTGTGTCCCACTAAGGTATAGGAAGTGAGCCTATTCTTATACACCGGACACAAACCCACACTCCGGGCCCACTATTAGAAATTTCTAGTAAAAATTTGTAGTTAGAAAATCCAATAGTACCCGACCCGAGATTTAAACCTGGAACCTGTGGATCAGCAGTCTTGTAATTTATTAACGAGGCACACTATATCTGTGTACGTATGTAACTAAATGTAACCCTCTGTTTAAACATATTTATGAAACGTTGACTAAATTCGCTGTTCTTTGAAAACCTGGCTTGCTCGGTTGCGCCCGTTGGTGCAGTCAACCTGACTGTTGCGTCGGGCGATGAGGGTTCGATTCCCATCCAGAATAAATGTTTGTGTGATTAGCACAAATACTTGTTTTGTCTCTGGATGTAGAAGAAAATATCTACATACGAACATATTTATATTGACAGTGTTTAACTTGAGAAAAGTTTAGGTGTTATTACTAAAATTTTATGTATAGTAACGCGTTACGTAACGAAGCGGTTTACCCTCCCATAACAAATTATCACTTCAAAAAATTGATGTTATACTTCAAAAATTTAATTTTAATTTTAGGAAAATTGTGTATTACTCACGTTATATAAGAATGATTTTTAGTAACTTAAATTATGTATGAAATAAATATCACTATATGTAACGCTCGCGGCGCAGGCGCGGGCGCGTGCAGCTGCGGCGCGGGCGAGCTGCGCGCGTCGCTGGACTCGCGCGACTCGCACTCGGCGGCGCTGCTCGCGCACTCCAACCACAATCGGTACGTGTGCCAGTATGTACCCACCATTACGTTTATCGCCGTTCTTTTTCATTTATTCCTCGCGTCCTCTCCGTTTCACTGTTGAACGATACGTGATTATGTATGTACGTACTAGCTGAACTCGCGTATGTTTTTTCTGAGTGGTCCCCCTAGTTTCGGATCTATACGGGGGCTCTTCCCCGTGAGCTCGTGCCGATTGCGGCGAGGTCGCTACAGATATATCTGAAACTAGTCGGGCGATGCCGAGCAAACATACGTGAGTTAAACCGGCACACATATAGTCATGTTGCTATGTTAGTGATTTATCATTTTGTTTATAATTTTTTTTCAGTTTGTGCTCTATCTGTCTCTGTTATACTTTAATTGTATACGTTTATCTGTTTATAATAATTTTCTTTGCATCGCCCTATTCGTTGCTATGAATGGTTACATGTGCTCGTGGTTTCGTGTATTGTCATATTGCCACCTCTATTCGTTGCTTTGTTATCCATAAACATAAATGTGTCGACGTAAAGTTTCGACGTTTTTCTGTTATATATTATGTAATATTGCTTAAAAGAAGCTATAGTTTTTGTTTATTATTGAATACTGATATTTGTGAGCTGTGCAGGCTTCACATATCAGTCTGATGTTCGACATAATAAATATTAAGTAAAAAATCACGACACTATTGCTATGCTAAAATTCTAATGAGTGATCGAGTAAACGACGCAGTATTTAAACTTGCAAGTAACAGCATAAGGCCCTAATTGCGGTTGAACATTGATATTTATAAATATATTAATATGGTGTTACCGCGTTCAATTTGTTGTATGCAGTGCTATTATACATGTTATCGTAACTAACACGATTGTTTTCTAATGTTGCGTGCGAAGCTTCTCCAACGAGTCCGGCTTCGTGTCGGTGGGCCACTCGGAGGTGTCGGCGGAGCACAGCTTCACGTCGACCTTCTCCTCCCACCACTACTCCACGCACACCGACAGGTAACGCCGGCGCGCGCCACTCATACCAAATGTTCATTTTATGTTCGCTCATTGTCCGAGTCTCTCTGACATTTAGTTGACTAATAACACCGTCGATCGCCACGTTTCACGTTTAATCCCTTGTTTGTGTTTAATCACTTTCTCGTGTCCTTCATGCTTCCCGTTATTGTTTTTGCAGTACTTTTGACAGTACAGAGTTTGTGAGCGAAATGAAGTGCACCCGCCAGAGCTTTGAGAGCCGCATGAATGTTGTCAGTGTGAACAGTGCGAGCGCGCCGCACGCCGCCAAGTGAGTGTCCCCGCGCACGCGCACGCGCCCGCGCACGCGGCCGCCCCTCCACGTACCCACACGTACTCACACGTACCTAACCGATGTTTTGGCATGCTGAGGTGGTTGCTTCATTCTGGAAAGTTTTCGTATTTTGTTGGTTAATTGTACATGTAACGTTTTCGTGTTTTTATTTATGTGTAAATATATTTACATACAGTGTCGGTCAAACGACACGTATGTGTACGAATGTGAAAAAAGTGAAGGAAATATTTTTAAATATTGTTAATTTCCCGCTATACGTACATCACACTACGCTCTTGCCGTCGTGCAGAGGGCATAATAACAATTCGCTCTTACTATTCTTTTATGCGTAAGTTCTTACTGTGATACATCACTGACACCTTTATCATATAATTACGTATATATTACATGTATATTTATGTTATGTATTGATATGTATTTAATGCGGAGGCGTTAAAGTGGTGCGTGGTACACTAGATTAGCGAGTATATCGTCGGCGGAGAGCGAGACGCCGCCCGAGCTGCCCGCCAAGACGCGCCGCGCGCTGCGCGCCGATGTGCAGACGCACTTCCCCAACGTCGAGATCAGGTACCGCGCCGCACTGCGCCCGTGCACCTCGATCACCATCACGCACCCCAACTCTCCCCAGGCATCCCAACCACCCCGACGCACTTCAGCTATCCTCACACGCCCTAACCACCCCCACGCATCCCAACTGCCCCCACGCATCCCAACAGCCCACACGCACACCAACCACCTCCACAGACCCCCGTCAATCCCCAATCATTCCCACAAAACCTCGCGATTCCTCAACTTTCCCCACAAGCCCCCACGAATCACCAACCACCTTCACCAAGCGCCAGCCGCCAATCTCCAACCACCTTCACCAAGCCCCAATCCCCAACCACTTTCACCAAGCCCCAAATCCCCAACCACCTTCACCAATCCCCAAAGCCCCACGAACCCCAACCACCTTCACCAATCCCCAAAGCCCCACGAACCCCAACCACCTCCACGCATCACCTAACCCATCCTTACGCACTCAATCTCTCCCATGCCGCGTAAGCGTACTTATGAAGCACACAATCATTCCCCTAGTCCTACTTACACACCGCCACCGCCCCGTGTCCGGTGTAGCGCCGACACGTATAGTGCATGTTCCGGCTCCAAAGGATGCGGGTTCGCAAACGGACGCGTATATGCGACCGGTTTTAACTCGTGACGCATGATATTTAGTATTGGTAGTAGGCGGGTACCTATACCTATTTCTAATTTTGATGTATGTGTGTATCTTTGTTAC
>DVPF01000114.1:0-11563 GCA_018239045.1 Yanguna cosyra | reverse complement strand
TGTGGGGCATGTTATTGGAGAGGCCTGTCTCCAGCAGTGGACGGGAATAGGTTGATGATGATGATAAAATCTAAATAATAATAATTTATAAAAAGTAATTATGCATGACCTGTTCGTCTGTCATGTTTTCTAAATTCATCTAAATTGAATTGTCTTATTATCTCTGTAATTTTGACAAAATACGGATCAGTTCTCAAAACTTAACAGAATATTTAAATATTTTAGACAATATTCTATACAAAGTCTATTGCTATGTAATCATTATATACCGTTGAAATATACTCAGAACAGAAACATTATTGTAAAACAAAATGAGACTGTTTTATACATTTTTGAATAGAAACACGGAAAATACGCTATTTTGAAGGTTGACCGGCAAATAAGGGGCAACATTCCACAAACCCAAACGGTAAGGTTTTCACATGTACAACGACGACAAAGACAATTACGAGATAAATAAATATAAAAATATATAGGGTAAATAATTGAATAATAATTTCCTATTTCTAAATTCGAACTGCGTGCCAGGATTTCTAACTTTAGACCCAAGGAGTGATATTGAATTCTACCATTAACGTTGTACCTTATTTATGGATTGATAATATACGATAAAGATGCAAACCCTAAAAAAAATCGTTCCGTTTAAACCAGAAACAAAAAGACAAAAAGCATAGAGATATCATACTAGAGCAGAGGAGGCTAAAATGTGTCCATCGAGAAAAAAGAGAAAGAAATGAGGTTACCTATCTGTCTCTCTTTTTTGTGTGATTAGACAAAGATAGTATGGGTATCATCTTCCCTCTTTTGTTATTTATTGGCCACTCGCACTCACAGGCCTACCTATGGTTCCTGCACTCATTGATGTTATCCCGATGATGAAAAGACGCACACTCATCAGCGCGGCAAATTGATATTTTGATAGTTCTGTCAAATTGTTTTTTTTTTTACTTACAGTTTTTTTTAATTTAATTTCCCTTAATGTTACATACATTTAAGTATATTTATATCTATAAAGTCCATGTCATAATGATGTACTTTACAATACTCGAGTTCCTTTAATGCTACATACATACTCTTTTACAATACTCGAGTTCCCTTAATGCTACATACATTTAAGTATATTTAAATCTATAAAGTCCATGTCATAATGATGTACTATTTGGAGTATAATCATTTATGTCGAGTTTCTTCTCCACACTCAGAAACACATTCCACAGACGCGGTAGACTGCCATCGTCCGAAGAACCTACAAACTAAATGCTTTCTGAGCTTACAAATGTATAGAATTTTCTACAAATCTTTTATCCCAACAAATACGAAACATGTCGCCGTATGATCATGGAATTGAAGCGCCCAATGTGTATAACGGTTTGAGAGAAAACAATCAATATTTGTCATAATCTATCTTCCGTTGCAATAAGTAGTTTTTTTGTAACATCACGCTGAAAGAACCTAAGCTATCGAGACCTCAAAAAGTTAAACGAACAAAAAAAATTAAAAATAGAAAAGCTTAAAAAGTAAAAACTTAAAAATAGTACAAAATAAAAAATGCATCTTACGCAGCAAGGTACGTAATGTAAATGTTCTTTACAATTAATGAAAAATACGAGGGCGTGACGTCATACAGTACGCGTATGTAATACGACTCGATTTGTTGCTCTATGCTGTGCTATGCTATGAGGTATCAAAAGTAACGAGTAACGTAACGATACTATAGTAACGAGTACTAATCGTTATAGTAACGAATATATAAGATTACGCTTGTTTTCGTTACTTTTACACCTCTACCAAATACAGATAGTTGCACGAGACTAATTTACTGCCACTGTTCCACTGGTATGTTATCTTGCTGACACTATCACAGCGACGGCAACTCGCGTCGCTATAGTCACGATCAAAGCAGTATCCAATACAACGTACCACCGCGCCTGTAATTCCCGAAAAGCTGGGAGTGTGGTACAATCCCACGTTTCACCAGTTACGTTTACGTGTCATAGTGAATAGGGCGTGAGCCTGTACGATATAACTTGCAATTTTATTACGTAACCGCTGGTGGTGTTGTGACAGACAGACAGTGGAGTACAGGCGTGATGTTATGTTCTATTACGCAATTGTCGAATATAATAAAAATATATTCGACAACAGAACAGTAGCTTCGTGCAAAGTCGTGGGCATTGATAATGAATTAGGGTATTATACTTCTCAGACGATTGTACTGAATAGGTAGGTACAAACAGAGCAAGCTGCATGCTGATTCGCGTTATGAAAAAAAAACTATTTCTAAAATTTATTGAACAGTGAATCAAGTCATAGAGCAACTAAGGATTAGATTACAACTAGGATTTCGGCACTATATTAAAGTAAATTAACATCTTTGCATGCAGTGATAGGCCGGGATGTACTTATCGTGCGCGGCTGCCATGGTAACGGGCACAAAACCATGGCATACCATAAAAAAGTTATACTTTGGCATTACGAGACAGAGCTTTTGAGAATTATCACGTGAGTACATATGCAATTTTCAACATGATTCGATTTGAATATAGGTACAGTTATATCAAACTGATTTCGATTTACACCTTATTTATTAAACCGTTAACAACTATCATAATTTCCTATACTTTTTTTCGGTTAAATTATACCTTAACTTAACTAATCTACCTTAATTATCTCATTAACGAACCTCTGGGTCTCACTAAACCAGTCATTAAAGTGAGCTAAATAATGTAAACTTACAACTAAACAAGCAGAAAGCTTAAACTAACAATACTTTTTGCGCTTTTTATTGGCTGCTTATCTGAACGTTTGCACGTTCCAAAGATAATTTAAGCCAGATTAAGTCTTAGGAAAATTACGTCGGACCTGTTTAATAAGTCCTGCGTCTATGTTACCATCATAAATACAGGGTGGAAACGTTAAGTGAGGAGAATCAGGAGTACTAATTTCAAACCAAAAATATTACGTATTTATGATTATAATCAAAACCAATGTGAAAGCATGCTAAACCTTTCTAGACATTTTTTAAGATCTAAATATAACATTTCTTTATAGTTGTAACTAGAAAATATTTTCAGTTCGTATATCGTATTCTACACTTAAGATCCCCACCTGTATATGTTACATTGTTAATTTCCAGCTATGTCTCATTGTTGGCGACGACAGAGGGTTGAGACGTCCGTGGTAATTCATCGCTAGTAGAGTCAATTGTGCTCTGCTGCTCCTCAGATCGCTTCGATAGCTTTACATCCTCATCAAACGGTGTCGTGGTACTTACCAGCTTCGAATTTAGTCCATCGACGTCCAAAAATCTCTGCACTTTTGGTGATTCGAGGCCATTCGGTTGGTAGCCCTCTATTACCACCTTGTCCAGACTAAACGTCTTATCTCTGTGACCTTTCATGTGCTTTCCGAGGGTGCTAGTCAGGAATTGTAAGTTGCACATTTTGCAAGCTATAAATTCGGTTGGGTCCAAATTGGTGTGCTTATATACATGCTCATAATATGATTGCTGGCTCAGAAAATGTACATCGCACTCGAAGCACTTGAATAGTACAATATTTTTTAAAGTCGTCTCTAATTGCACCGGCTCGGGTTTTGTGTTTGAGCCATTTACAATATCTAATTCCTTTGTACGTTCTACATTTTTGTCCAAGTCCACGCAAACGATGTTGAACTGTTCAATTGTCAAATTCATCTTCGTATGGTGCAGGTACACGTGGCGTCCGAGAGATAATTTCCCAAAATATAAACCACAAACACCACATTTACCTCTTTTTGTGTTATGTTTCCACGTATCCATATGCCATTCCAACGTTTGCAAGCTCACGAAATGTGTTGAACAGCTAACACATTTGTAAAGGTTACGATTTCTAATTCTCCGACGGCCGAATGCGGTAAGCGAAAAGTTTATCCTGGATAATCCGTGGTGTTTTGTATGTAGTCGCATATGTTGTGGCAAGTCGGTTCTCCTAAAGGATAGCGAACATTGAACGCAATATGTTTTTTGAATATCCGAACAACACACGTGAAGATTCTTTTGTGTTTTTTGAACACAAACTCTACAATCTTTGCATTCGTACAACTTAAAGATTTTCAATTTGTCTTTCTTTATGACTTTATCTTCCTGACCGGCTAATTGATTCGCGGCACTCGACGAAGGGCATTTGGCATCTTCTAGGTTTACTTCTACATCTTGAACTCTCGATCCGATATAATCAGTAATCACTAAATCTTTTAGAGCCAACTTAAGTTTATCGTGTTGTATACTTTTATGATTCGCCAAGGAATTGCTATCAAATTTTAGTCCGCATATGTCACAATCTAAAGTATCAGACGGTGCATGTTTTCTAGTAACTACATGCGTAAGCAAGTTGGCCTTATTCATGTAATGTATAGAACATTCAACACACTTGTAAACGTTGTAACTTAGGACAGAGGGCGCGTATGTCTTTATAGGTTTTCGACTTTCTAACGCATCGTCTACTCTTAAGACCTCATTCTCATTGTGTAAATCATCATTACATTCGTCATCTGTGTTAACATGATCGTCTGTTTCCATTTTCGGAACAAAAAACGGATCGATCTTCACTATTTCTCCTGTTATTGTGGATATGATGAAGTCATCGCGGGTGAGCTTTAGCCTTTGATGTTGTATCATTTTGTGTTTCTCCAATGTCCGGCTGCCAAATATTAGACCGCATTCATTACACGTGCCAGTGCTAGTAAGGTGATTTTCTAATTTAACGTGACAAACTAATGTATGTTTATTTATATAATGAACCGAACACACAGTGCATTTGTATATGTTGTTGTCCACAGCAGTTCCGTTGCGTTTATAATCAATATATTGCATTTTTGAAGATCCAATTTCACTAGTATCTAAGTGTTCACCGGCATTTGTATCCAGAAGATTGATTTCGGTTTCAACTTCATTGTTGAGATTAGCAATAGCTTTATCTGCCGCCCTACTAATTCCATTACCTTTATGCATGGAATTCAATTCTCTGTTACCTTCAACATTCTTGTCTACCACGGTCATATTCACTTTGTTAGCATATCTGACATCAAGAGGAGTAACACAAAATTCACCTCTTTTAATTAATCCTTCCTGAGCAATTTCCACATTAAGATTATTTTGTACCCAATTAGTTTTATAGTGATGAATTTTCACATGTTTCGTGCGTGTGTGTTGCGTGAACTTTAGATGACATTGGTTACATTCGACATAATCATGTGCCGATTTGTGGTTATTCGAAAAATGATACTCCAAAGCTCTATACGATATGTAGTGGAGTTCGCACGCTTTGCATTTGTACAACCAATTCCTCTCTTTAAACTCATCTACACCATTCGTGTACATTTGGATTAAGTAATAGAAACGGGTTAACGTATTCTTGTTGACGAATTCGTGTAACTTCTCGTGGAACGACGTTAACGATGGATGAATAATTAAGTCACACAAATTGCAAACGAAAGCTGTTGCAGATGACTTGTCAATTTCGCATGCCAGCTCGTGCATTAGCAATAACTTTTTGAGTACAAAACACAAGTAGCATTTCTTGCACTGATACAATTTGTACTTCTTGTCTACTATCCATTTACTTATTTCCGGTAACGATTCACATTCGTCGAGTTCTTCCTTTACTTCCGGAATATATTCGATGTTATCGTGACTGTCCTCGCTTTCCATTGTAAAGTCACTGAAGACCTTTTCAACGCGGTGCACTCTAGTACCGTACGTCTTTTGAACTGTATGAGACCGAGATACAATAGCAACATCATCGTCGGAGGAATAACGCCTGCGTTTCTTAGCAACAGACTCGCCCGTATAGTACAATTCAAACTCCAACACCGTGATGTTGCTTGTGATAAATTTGGGAAGCGCGCTGTGCATGTAGACATGCCTTTTCGCGGAACAAATGCGGAACCACAGTGAGCATTTGTTGCATTTCTCCATGTTTTTTGGTGATCCGCAGTTATGACGAATGATATTCACCTTGTTCATAATAGTAGACTTGCAGTTATTGCATTGATACACTGTATACATTTTCCTCTTAGCATTCTCCGGTTGGATTATCCTGAACCCTTTTTTCGCATCGGCCCGGTGAACAAAATCCGCGGATTTGTTTTTATTGTGTGCTTCTACATGAGTTAGGTATTCGCTTTTCTTAATGAGCAATTCGCATTGCTGACACTTTCTGAACTTTAACGACTCTTTCCTCCTGCCCGTTCTCAGTGCTTCATTCAGATCTTTGTCGAGGGCGTCGTTAAAGGTGATGAGCGTAAATTTTATGTCGTCTCCGTACACAACATGCAATTTTGTATGTTTGTATAGAGAGCCTTTAGTTTCGTATGTCGCTTCGCAACTGCCGCATTTGTGTTCCGGAGTGTTTGCGCACGGTTCCTGTATATGTTCTACTATGCTTTCTGGCTCGAAGCACAGTTGACATTGGACGCATTTGTACAAACTCCTGTCTCGCGGACCGTATGATAATACCCGAAATCGAACATTCCTCAAAACACCGTACACGCTGTTACTTAGTATTTGATCTATTTCCTCTTTAGGCACAGAATCGAAACCAGTCAACCAATCGTCGCTCAACAGACTTTCGTGATTAAATTTTAATATTTTGTGGTTTTTACGGCGCGAGTGCACTCCTTTGTGCTCAGCATCCATGTAGCTGAGCTTGCAAAACTTACAAAACTTACACAGACTACCCGCCAACGTTTCCGTATTGGTGTAGTGTTCCTGGCAGTGCTCGACCAAGCTGTCGTAAGTGTAGAAGCCGTACTTACAATTGATACACGAGTACAATTTGTAGCGTTCGCCAGTGGAATTGCTCACCTCTTCTTGAAAATTATTCTCGTAGTTGTGAAAGTTCAAATGTAAATTATATGTCACAAGGTCGTATTTTTGTAAACATTTCAAACACTGTTTCGCATCTTCAGTTTTGCAATTGTGTGCTTTTAAAGTATTGAGGGTACTGAAACGAGTGCTACATTTATCGCACTGGAAAAAGTCGGGCATGGGCGGAGCTATCTGCGCGTTATCCTGGATCCTCAAGAACGTGAAGTCGCACAACTTCAAATTTTGCTTTTGGTGAGCGATAACCATGTGCCTCTTTATAGTTTTGCTCGTGAAGAGCAACCCGCATAGCAAACAGTATCTTTTGTCCAACCGCAGACATTTGCCGGATACGTGCAGATTATTTTCTTTGACTTTGCACAAATGAGCCTTACAATTAGTGCAGAAGAAAAGCGTTTCTGTGTAGCGTTTCGAGTCGCCGGTGGCTTCGTTGGACGAATCGTTGCGTGGGATCGCTTCGGGCTCGCAGAATTCAACCACGATGTAATCGGAGCGCGTATAGTTGTATATATTATGAGTCTTTCTGTGCTTAACGCGCGAATCTTTATCTATCTTCAAGTGGCACGTACTGCAATCTACTCCGATCTGCGGCTCGCAGCCTGTAGACACGTGCTGCCAGAAAGCATTCTCGTCGAAATGCATCTCGCATTTTGGACATCGACACAGCACTCTGGAGACAATCTTGTCATTGACGGTATGTACTTTGAATTTGTCGGATATGCTGTGTTGAAGCGTATGGATGAACCTCTCGACTTGGATGAATGAGCGTCTGCACTTATTACACTTCCAATCCCCTTTTGCCAGAGCACACCGTTTTGAGTGCTCATACGCCTTCCAACATGTAACGAAATGAATTTGGCACTTATTGCATTTGAATAGCACTTGTTTTGGTACGGGCGGGTTTTTCACTGACAGGATCTTGGACAGTTTGAATAGCTGCGACTTCGGTTTCAGTTTCGGCACATGTACCTTTGGGTTTGTGTGGGATCTGATAGGGAACGCGTTATTTTTCTGAATGCCTATTGGATGTTTTGTCGCCTTATTCTTGGCTAGCATTCTGGTTGTGTACAACTTCGTGTGGATATTCGCGATGTGTTTATTATATTGTGGTTGTGTGACTAAGCATTTATTACATATAGCACAGTTACCATGGAATTTGCTAACTTTAACCATATAATCGTTGGTCCTGTGATTTTTAAACATGTGATTCTTTAAGCCGGTTGGATATTTTAAGTAGCACGTGCAAACTGTACACTGCAGATACTCTTGGTTTTCGGCCGAAACGGTAACTTGCTTATGCATTTTATGGTACAGCGTGTGCGCGCATAAATCTTCCGTGGTAGTAAAAGTACAACTGCACTGGTCACATTTAAAGTTCTGCTCGGGCAACAACTCATAATTATGTTTTATTAGTGCAATTTCGTTTGGGAAGCGAACATCACAGTGCTTACACAACAGCTTATCTGTATATTCCGAGTCCATTCCAACTGTTTCATGATTTTTATTAATAGATTTCATGTTATTGAATGATCTTGCAATTTTATTCCTCGCTTTTAATAATGGGAAGCTTTTGTTCATCACAGAGCTTTTTGCTGTGCTTTTCACTGCTATCTGTCGACCCATTGAGCCTTCCTGAGAAGTGGAATCCTCCACAAATGACTGGGAACTTAAAGAAGAAACTGAGGACATGGTTGAGCTTTTCATAACTCGACTCATTGGCCGAGGGACTAGATATGAATGGGTTGTCATCTTATGTAAGTCCAACTCATTTTCAGTTGGAAAGAACAAACTGCACTCATCACATTCATAATTCTTTTGCTCCACCCACACATCTGGTGCTTTGCTGCTGTGGGGGATTGGGTCAAGGGCAGTTTCGGTTGATGGCTTGCTGCCAAGTATAATTTTGTTTGGAAATGGCATATAATAGTCATTGGATTGGTCATATTCAGGTATTTCCATGGATCCGTATTCTGTAATGAAAAAGGAAAAATTGAATATTTATTTACTGTGAACACAGGGTCAGGCAGCAAATTTAATTTTCAAATATGATCATTGTTGCACTAGTTTAATTAATAATGATTTGTATGATCCGTCAGCTGTGCTACTTTTTCACATCATGCTATTGTTAACAACTACTATGTTTGACATGGACATAAACAATTAATGTAACATTATATTTCATTACTATTACTGCCTTATTGGCCAAGTGGTTGCAAGGGCGACTGATGGTCTTGGATAGCACAACGCACGCGGACCCAGACACAATGACATATATTTCATGGAAGAGAGAGTAATTTGTTATTTACTGGAAGAGTGGTAATTTGTTAAACTTTATCTCTTCACGAGTACATTTGTATACCTCTGCACCTACCTACCTACTGCAGGAGTAAAGTACTATAGCAGTAATCGAAGAATGAACTTGTAACTCCCAAATGACGCCTTAGGCCGAGGGAGAGCTCGAAAAACAGTGCTACGCGAAGTCACTTATGCTCGCAGAAGCTGAGACTACACTACATGAGGTCACTTGTGCTAGCAGAAGTTGTAACTCTTACTATACACACAATAACTGTTATTAGATTTAAGTTTTATTTCATTTTTTGTTGTGTGGCAATAAAACATTATCAACTAGACTCAGCTGCCTACCCCTTTCAGGTATGATGTTGCGTTTTTTTCAGTATAAATATCGTTGCATTAAAAATATTTTATGTATGTATGTACTCACTTTTGGTTATTCTGCTAGTTAGATTATTCTGTATATTAATATATGAAAATAAGTCTCGGATTTAGCGTGACATTTGGTATAATAATAATAACCTTTAATCACTTTATAGTTCAAAAGATTTGGTATATTTTATGATAAATCACTGTCTCCAAAATCAGCCCCAATATAATAAACTTTTTCTACATACCCACATAATGCACACCTACAAATGTAACATCACACCTATAATCCCCACAGAACTAGTCCAGTCCCATGTTTCACCAGTTATATTTTAGTTTCATCATGGAAGACGGGGTGAATCTATTGGCATATATACACCAGGCACAATTCAGACTCCAGCCCACTACTTGGTATTCCAAGCCAGAAAATTCAACAGTACCCGACCAGGGGATCAAACCTCTTAATACACTCCCATGTTTCACCAGTTATGTTTAGGTCCCATTAGGTGGTAAGCCTATTGCCATACACCGGGCACAAATCCAAACTCCGAGCCACTACTAGAAAATCTAAATTAGAAAAATCTAATATTACTCAACCTGGGATTTGAGCCTAGGACCTCTCGATTGGCAGTCACGCCTACAACTAACACAAAACAATGAGATGTTCACATGACCAATGAGGCAGTCATATTTCTTAACATTTTTATAATTAGATGTGTTTTAGCATAGAAGTAGGGCAGGTGCCTTCATGTTCAAAACATTTAACAGTCACTATATAATCCAGCAACAGGGCAGGCTGGCTGTATAATTTTTTGTATCATTGTAAGTACAAATTCTACTGGTTGTAATCTTTGTGACCATAATATTAATTGGCAGTTGGTGGTCTCTGCCTACCCCGTCAGGGACATGATGTGAAGATATGTATATATATATTAATGCTTATGAAAAACATCATATCACATCATCAGCCCGTCTCAGTCCACTAATTATTACCTTTGTGCACTTACATATGAGTTTATTGCCTATAATCCTCACACTGGGCCTATGAAACATTATAACATGTTATTATTGAATTTCGTTGTTGCATTGTCCACGCAAGACCACAGACACAAAATCTACATTTAACATCAACATATGAATTACCACACAGATATATGTGATTCCAATAAAACAACAGCTACCTTTTCAACATGTCGATTATTGTCCTCGATCGATCGATCATTTATAATTAACGACAATGTGTCGCCAATAATAACACCTACAATTCTTGAAGTTGTTAAGATTAAAACTAAAGGTGCTAATAATTGAGCTTACCATTTTCTTCATAGTCTATAGGCTCCGACTTAATGTTTCCCACATTAGAATATATACTCTGAATCCTGGGGTATACAAATTCAGTCTCCTCAGTACCTATATCAGGTTCTTCATCCATATTAAATGTCTGCTGCTGCAAATAAAAAACAATTGCATGAAATTCATCATATTCACTGAACTTTTAGGCAGGGCTGCTCTTAGAATGTGAAGGAAAAGTGTGTCACACTCACAAATGCAAGAAGAAATTAACTGCTATATGAATATCTTAAGAACTAATGGGAAGGTTATGAGTAGATAGCTAAAAATCAAACTAATATTGTAGAAATTAAGAATATTTTTATGTCATTAGATCTTGTTTTATGGTAACTATAATGCCTTTATAAAAATACAGTATCAAATAGTTGTGGTCAATTAGATTTTTGACAGTAATGGAATTGAGTCTCCTCCCTCCTGACGATATATAACTCTTTATAGATTAGGACCACAACAGGCTGTCATTTTACAAATTAATACTCCATGTAGCTGTCACCTGTTTTGGTCTGAATTGTTCATGATATCGACAATATATTTTATGTACACAGAGGAAAACATAGACAATATTGAAGGCAAAAATAAACTATGCACATCTACAAAAATCAAGAATTGCAGCTTCTTGAAATATATAATAACTTTATACTGTAAAGATACACAACACATTATCATATTTCCTAATGAAGATATCAC
>DVPF01000113.1:0-11564 GCA_018239045.1 Yanguna cosyra | reverse complement strand
TAAGTTCACCACCTATTCCATAATGGGAGATAAACGTAACTGGTGAAACGTGAGAGCGTTTGACACTCCACTGCCTACCTCTTCGAGGATTATAAGCGTTATGTTACGTTTTTCTACATTATTAACAGTAATTAAAGGCTTACTTCTAAAGCACTAACAAATCTTAAACTTGGAATTATCATTTCCTCCAATATGTGTTGCCATACCTTCGAATTGTAATTAATACAGACTGTCAACACTGCCATTGGGTCGATCCACTGACCTTTGTATTAAAGCAGGAGCCACACTCAGGACACGCGTAGCCCGGCGCCTTCTCTGTCAATATCTGACCGTCGGCACCAATCACCTGTAAATCGAGACCATCTTATCATTTACATAAAATTGGTCGACTGTTTAACTTCAATTACTACTTATTTTTAAAAAGCATTCTGTCAGTAAACAGGGAAGCAGGTTCAGACATTAATTGACTCCACCATCAGATCATATTGTGTAACAAGGAACTGAAGTCGTCGCTAAAGATTTTAAGTTCCCTAAAATTTGCAGTACTACCATGAATCTAGTCTCTATTTTAAATTCGCCAAACCAAATATTTTTACTCATATCTGGTGCAAAGCTAAATCTTTTATACCTGTACAATTTGTGGTTTGAAATCGTCTTGTTTTATCACAGTGGTTTGCTGCTGCTGCTGTTGTTGCTGCTGCTGCTGCTGCTGGGCTTGCTGTTGTTGCGCCTGCTGCTGTGCTTGCTGCTGTTGTTGCTGTTGAGCTTGTTGCTGCTGTTGGGCTTGCTGCTGCTGCTGCTGCTGTTGCGTCTGCTGCTGAGTTTGATTTGTTGCGAGGCAGTGTCTATTTATTTTACAGTGCTGCTGCAACTCCGATTTGCACTTGAATGCCTCACCACATTCTAAGCACGCGACGACGCCTTCGCCCGTATGGATTCTGGAATGTAATATTTTACGATTAGTGTCGATTAAACGTCGGAACCCAAGTATAAGAGTCCTTTCACATGTATGGGTTCAGTCAGAGAGCATTTTTCATTTTACACGCACTGGAGGTCTTGTTCAGAGGTATAACCGACGGAACCAACTCAGCTCTGAGAGAAAGGTTTGCTGGGAGCATCTCGGAGCCAACTGAGGTGTTCATAGAGACCGGCGGATGGATAGGTTTTATTGGCTTACGGCGCGAGCCAGTAGGAAAGACAGCCAATAGGTTGTTGGACAGAAGCAGAATACGCAAGCGGACCCGGTCAGCTCAGCTGCTCGAACACGTAAGATGCTTTAAGTCAGCTGTTTTTAATGTTTCACACTGAGCGCATTGGGATGGCGCTCGAGCTTCCTCATGCCACAGACATTAAAAATGCAAAAATAGACTTTATTTACATGTTCTAGAGCACCATTCTAAATACGCTCAGAATTCGCTTTACTCTCTGGGCCAATGTACTAATAAGGACTCTTAATAGCCAATAGAGGTGTGGCAAGAGAGCCGTACTGACTTCATGTGCGCGACTAGCGTGCGCTTCTGCAGGAACTCCTTGCCGCAGACGGGGCAGGCGTGCGGCACGCGGCCGTGCACGCGCCCGTGGTTCACCAGCTGGAACTTGCGCGCGAACGCAACGCCGCAGTCCGGGCACTGGAACGGCGACAGCGAGCCGTGGAACCGGCTGTGCATCACCAGGTGCTCCTGCAACAGTCACAGTCACCGCCTCAGCAAACAAACAACCATGTGTCGGAACTGACTATTCAACAGTATTACTAATTTGGTTTGTTCTTTATTCTTTTGTTAGACTTTATTGTTATTGTTATTTTTAAAAATATTGTATCTTTTTTTGTTTTATGTAACCAAGTGTCACACAATAGAAAATATTTTCTTTCTTTCTTTCTAATGGTTCTACTAATGCTATGGTATAATCACTCGCCAAAATAATAAAATTTAACCTCGTGTTTTCTTTAAAATAAATGGGTGAAGATATTAGGAAAACACTTTTACACCATTGCCCAATATACGTCGGAATAACGGACTAAATCAAAATATTTTCGATCCCACATAACGTAATATTATCACGCTTGTAATCCCCGAGGAGGCAGAGGAGTGTAGGTAGACACTTCCACGTTTCGCCAGTTACGTTTACGTCTCAATATACAGGACAAACACAATCGAAAGATAAGATTAGAGATATTTGGCTCTCGTTGCTCTGCCTAGCCTGTAAAGAACCTGGCATTATAATAGTAACAATGATAATAAAAATACTTTCCTTTCCTGGTACTGCTGAAGAAAACAGTTTGGAAACAAATAATACCTACCATTGTATACAATTTATTTGTTTTGTTTTTGCTAATATCGCAGTTTTTTTTGCTATCATTAAAAGTAAATATTTTTCACGTTTTCGCATTTTCAATAATTCTTTATTTGCACATTTCACCTGCACAATGCACTGATAGCAGCTGTAAACATCGCGAGATTTATCCGGTGATTATAGACGTCCTGTGAATCCGTACATCTCGTGCTGTTGCTGTTCCTGCGCCCCGCGGCGCCGCTACAGCCGCGGTAAAGAGCCGGTGGTCGAACTGTAGTACTGATATTGAATAATGCCGTAATTGTAAATAACTAGTGTAGTGACGAGGCTGTTTATATCCTAATTCTATCCAATATATTGTATCGCGTGCAGGAGGTGACGTCGAAGACGATATCCGTGTGCAGCGAGGTGGCCATGAGCTCGAGCGCCGCGGGTGGCATGGGCGAGCTGGCCGCGGTGCTGGAGCGGCTGGGGGCGGAGGAGCCCCCGCTGCTGTGGGTGGGCCCCGCGGCGGCCGATTGCGCGCGCGTGCGCGACGCCGTGCGCTACGCCGCGCTCGAGATCAACGAGCACCTGGAGACCTACTTCGACAGGCGCGAGCACGCCCTCGAGGTCAGTGTGCCTCGACAGCACCGAGAGGAAGGCGAGCCCGATATGGACTCCTTACATGCACTTAAAATCCCTTTCATCCTTTGTTTGTTGAGCTATACTGTACTTAATTTATAATATGAATTATCAAAAAGACCAGAATACAAATATGGATTGAACGTTCAGTTCAAAGAAATAAATGTTTGCAGTGCTAAAGTCGTGGCATACTTTGATGGAGAACTTATTTTACTCCACTTTTAATAACCCCCGTATCAGAGCCTAATAAATCTCCCACATGTGGCATTCTGCGACATCTGGAGGCGGATAGAGCGCGGGCGACAGATGAAATCCGCGTTAGTAATTACTCGCATTTTTACCGCATCTATATGCGGTAAAATGTTTATACATTTCTGTAAAACGTACTTCCTGTATGTGAGGTTTTATTATTAGTAATAGTAAAATATTAAAAAAACCAAAAACTAAAATTAATCTTTATAATATAAAGGTACGTAGTATTGTTGAATATTGTTCTGTAGCGTGGAGACCGCATTATGCTACACATACTTTGAGGATAGAACGTATTCAAAAAAGATTTTTATGGCATTTAAGTTACTCAATAAGTCAACCTCACACTAAACTTTCATACATTGAGTAACTAAATCATTTCACGATGGCATCTTTGAATAAGAGAAGAACCTATTTTGATCTTATGTTTCTTTACTAAATTTTCAATTACATGGTCGACTGTCCTCAACTACTAGAAGCATTCAAACTTAGAATCCCTTATAAAATCCCGCGGTATCCGAATTCACTTCTTGATCCACCTCTGCATAAAACTAAAATTATTCTTTATAATACAATGGTACGTAGTATTCTTGAATATTGTTCTGTAGTGTGGAGACCGCATTATGCTACACATACTTTGAGGATAGAACGTATTCAAAAAGATTTTTATGGCATTTAAGTTACTCAATAAATCAACCTCACACTAAACTTTCATACATTGAAAAAGTAATTTATTTCACGATGGCATTTTTGAATAAGAGAAGAACCAATTTTTTTTTGGTCTTATGTTTCTTTACAAAATTTTCAATAACTTGGTCGACTGTCCTCAACTACTAGAAACTTTTAAACTTAGAGTCCCTTATGAAATCCCGCGGTATCCGAATTCACTTCTTGTTCCACCTGTGCGTAAAACTGAATTAGGCAAGAACTCTCCGATCGCTAGGTTAAGCAAACTATCCAAGAATTTGTTTACTTATAAACCTATAGGTGTATTCTCATTTAAGCTTAAAAACTTTGCCAAGAAATTACTGGAATTAATTCCAAATTAACCCTTGGTCTTTGTGTATGTAGTATTATTAATGAGCATGCTGTGTTTAGCTATAATTGGTTGTACATTTAGCAATGTTCCCAAGTGTAGTTGTGTCCGCAGGCGCTGGAGGTGTCGCGCACCAGCGACGACGCCGGCCGCAGCCTGTACAAGCTGATATTCCAGCTGCTGCTGTTGCTGGAGACGAATAACAAGATGGTAGTGGCGGTGTACCACGCGGCGCTCGACAACAGGGTAGGGTACTGCGCCGACAATGCCGCCGGAGACCTATAAACACTATGTCAACGTACATACTATACGTGTATGGACACCGAGAGGACACGACATTTCACTACTTAACAATAGGTTTTCACATGTATAAAAGAATAAAATCCTTGACTGCTTAACTGTGAGTCATGTATTATTTATGACAGTAGTTTAGTTCAGTTTGCGTCAGTAATATGTCAGATACTGGCTGATGGGGGAGTCAACAAGGGCGTGCGAGTGTGTACAGAGTGATGCATTTAGAAGTAGCACGTCAGGTCTGGAAGGATACAGATGTTTGGCTCTGGATGCTCTCTGTCTGCCCCGTAACGGAACTGGTTTCATGTTACAATAATAGTAATTTGTTGCAATAATAGTATAATAGTTTAGTTGCATTTTATACGCCGGACCGCCTTTTTATTAAAACAAGTCCCACTTATATTTTTGATTATATTATTAATCTTTGATCAATGATGCAGAGTTTCTTATCGGTATCATTTTAAAAATAATCAAAAATAGTTTCCTAGGGTGAGGATCTGGTGAAATCTGCATTTCAAAAATTGAAAAAAGCCTAACTCAATATTAAGACAAAAAAAGGTGTGTGTTCTTAGGACCAAACGATAGATGTGAAAACTTATCGTTAGCCTCATTAATAATAATTAGGTGTGCCCCGCGGGGTCAACCTATACGCGGTTGAAATAAATCACGGAGATACTCTCGTCATCACCGCCACCGTCATCACCAACACCAGCATCACCACTGTCATCACCGGCACAATTTTATAATACAATAGTAATAAAGTGTATAGGATCTCATCACACGAACGATTAGATGTGGAACAAATATAAAATAGTGAGCGTGAGTGATGCGTGATGTGTGTCACGTATGTGCGCAGGGCGTGGAGATGTCGCCGGCGGTGATGTCGGTGCGGCACACGCTGCTGGCGGGCCACGCTGCAGCCGACGGCGCCGGCGAGCAGCCCGCCGCCGCGCACGACGACGCGCTCTTGTTGCATCTCATGCAGAGACACAAGTACCTACACTATCTGACACTCACTGTTTCATTTGGCACTTTGTTACCGAGATGGTACGACTGCCATCTCGAGCACTTGCCGCTACTGCGATTTTACGTTATTGTTACCACATTAGTGTTCAGTGGTTTCTCTACAGACATCCGTCTCGGTCTTAGTGACGGGTAGCAATATATCTTAAGATTAGTCTTGATTAGATCGGATACTAAATACGCTCATATTAACACAAAGTTGAATTAAAGTTCCTAGTATTTTCGTTTCTGCGGTCCTAGTGCCGACGAGTGCTGTTATTATTGTAACTGCAACGAGCAGTCTTACTGTGTACTAAAATCTGGTAAGAGAGTGGTAGCCGATATCCGTGAGCGGTAGAGCGAACAATAAGTTCTCTAGCGACAACATGGCGTGTTGTAGCAAAGTGGCACTTACTGGCTGAATAAAAAAAAACGAGTTTACTTATATTACCTGAACTTTTACAATTTACAAAAGTTTATTGGAAGAAGTTTTTTATTGCGATTACATAAATAAAAAATTACAAATGCAAAGCCATTAGCATCTGAAGTGTTATTTGCTCTATTTATTGCCGCCGGTGTAGTTAAAATATCTTAATGCAACTGTTTTTACCATTTATTTACGTAAGGGGTTCCGACCTCCATGTTAGGAGCTCCGGCGATTAAGTGCCCGCGGCATGCCGCAGCTACCTGGAGCCGGGTCCACGCCCTGGGCTGCTTGCTGCTCTAATCTCTGCGACCGTCACCTCGCACGTCCCGCACACTGAGGTTACGCGTTTGTAACGTACGTGTCAGGTGGGGCGTGGCGCTGAGCATGGTCCGCGAGCGCAACGCCGAGCTCATCCTGGAGCGCGGCGAGCTGCCCGAGGACGACGTCACCAGCCTGCTCCACGTGTACTGCAAGGGGCTCGCACAGGCACACCCCGGTAACACTATATCACTTCTATTTATGTATATGACTTTTATTGACTACATATCGCGGAGTGTAAGACAGGCTGCTTGAAAGTCAGCAGGGTCGTTACACAACACGAGCCACAATTTTATGTATGAGGATAATAATACTCATTCTTTATAATAATTATATCATCACGCCAGATCCCTTGCGAGGTAAATAGAGAGCACCGAGTGTCAAATATCTTCGTTCTTACGGACCTAACGTGCTTTTTCATATTCGCCCGTCTTGTCCAAAAACGTCAGATAGCGACTGACGAGTGAGTCAGAATTATCTGAAACCGGCGCCGTCAATGAAGAGAACATCTAGTACTGTATATGAGGAGTTAGTAAAATGTGTGTTTTATACTATACAATAATTTTACCCTAGGCTAATGTGGCGCATATGAAATTTGTATATATCTCTGTTTATCTGGGATTTAAGTAAAAACTGCGCCTTGAATTAGTATGGTATTACCCATAATAAAAAAAAGTATGTGTCAGCTCCGACGCACAATAGTAGTTTACTTATTAAGTACAATTCTCTTTGAATATGCAGTAGACAAAGAGGGTAAATAAATGGGTTTCTTATAATGGGTACTTATTCAATATAAACATACGACACACATGCGTGACCTATCGGAAGTTACACAAGCCACGTCACACAACTGTACCTCAAATATCATGAATTAACTTTAATTTATTTCGTATAAGTCTCATCCTGATATTCATATTATAGTCTCATATTGTTTCACTTTTATTTGCTGTTGAAAATTCGCTCATGAAAGTCATTATCTTTGTTACCTCAGCGGCAGACCTTAAAATGATTTGTATTTTACATTATTTTAGTTCATAATTTAGTCAATAGATGGCGCTGATTATGATACAAACCCGTCGCTCCCAGCGTTTCTGTTTCTCACACCTGTGTTTTACCCCTAATTTTTTTTTAACACGGGCGTAATATCGCTTATTAAGGACTTAACTCCAAAAATAATTTCTGGATTGGAGAGACACGTGGATTATACGTATGTTGAAATAATACGGGACCCTACTATAGGGTTCAGTAACTCTTACAGTCAGTGATATTGAAATTTGAAAATTGGCGATGCACGCTGAGATTCAATCTCCGTTATTTCGGTAATTATGTTTGCATTCAGTGCTCTCTATATATCTCTTGAGGGACTTGGGTTAACGACGTAATAAAACTATATTGTTGTCGATTATATAAAAGTAAAAGTTGCAATTGTACTTCTAGACATGGTCGCTATAAGCCGGCCGGTGAGCGAGCTGTCGCACAACTTGGTGTTCATGATGGAGAGCCTGTACCGCGTGTCGGTGGCGCTGCAGCGCGCCGAGCTGGCGTGAGCGGCGGCGCCTCGCGCGACCGTATTGCAACCATGATTACGTGCACACGAGCGGCAGGAGAACGTACTAATAATCATATACCATTGACGTATTTCACGTTGCGTATTGGTAGTTTTCGTTCGCTGTAACCGGATATAGGCTTGCGGTTAACTTTACTCAGTATAATGCACTTGTGCTGTTAAGTTAGTATAATGTTGTGTGAAATGTGCGGACAAGTTTTGAACAGATAAAATAAAGAATGGATTCGAATTGCAGGAGCATTAGAAGACTACTAAGAGTCCGCACATTTAAGCTTACCTTAGTGCGATCCATATGTTTAGATGGTTTTCGAAATATATCAAGTGGATATTGAAACAGTGCAGTGGTCGAATTAACCCTGACATTGGCAGGCAGCTCGCCCTGCAATAGCCACGGAGGCAGTATAATACGCGCCGCGCCACGTGAAGCGCGTGCGCTGCTCGCAGCCTCGCCGAGCACTACATCTAACGGCACGTACACTAATCTCACATACTGTCCTACTACTATATATACTGTACTCCGATTTCCAAATAGTTTTCTATCGCGATCGACCACACGGAATCTGTTACATATATACACAGCTGTGTGTGCTTACTGTTGTTAATGCAAGTAATCAGTCGTACATTCGCACTGATATTTAGATATATATATTACATACTTAGAATAGGCGAACAACTGTATTGGCTGAATGTCTTACGTGACCGTCGGCGGACAGAGTGGCCGCTTCGATCGTACGGAGAGCAAACATCGCCTTGATCGTGTCGTTCATTGATATGACCTTAACATTTCATATCCACTTCTGAGTCATTCGTTCATCGAACAAAATGTATGTCGTAATAACTTCTTTGCCTGTTTAGCTACTTAAAATTGTATACTTTTGTTGCTAAATGAATGTAATTACAATTCAAATGCTCTGTCACTCTCTACGAAAGGTAGCGTAGCGATTGTTTGAACGATATGAATGTGTAATAAGGCGTTTAATCATCACATTAGTCAGCCTACGCAATAATTGTAAGAAGTATATCCGTTGTACTAACATAGCCGACGTGAGCTGGCGCGGCGCTGCCTCGGCTCGACACTGATCATTGTTAACGTATATTATGTTGAATTCATGATGCTCACGCAGGTAGTCGAACGTTCAATACGAGCTTTCCTGCGGGAACATAAACGGACGTAGTATTTTATTTTATCCAATTTGAAATAATTTTCTGTCTCCATACTGACGTATTCGCCGGTCTCAAATATAATAATTTTAATGGCTTCTCGAACACCGATTGCACCGATTTGGAAATGTTTATGTACCAATGTAACATTATAATAAATAAAAAATGTATTACATCGGCGCGCGCCATCTCGTCCCACACTAAAAATTCACTGTAATTGTTATTTCAAGAATATTTTAAAAATAATCGTACTTATACTGCGTCCACGAGCGCCACGTATCAGGAGCACTCCGAGGATCCCTCGCATGCACTATTCAGAGCTGACATCGATCTCGCCAATCCGTCTTACAGTACAATTATGAGGCACAAGTTGCTTAACAATGTGGCGGTAGTTGCGCGAGGTGCGCGGCCCGAGGCGGCGCTGTGCTCACTCGGAACAGTGCGATATGGTCCACTGCGCGAGTTACAGCCACGTATGTATCAATGATCCACTAACAAATTGCTGTCGAAATTTCAAATTTTCAGAAATTCAGTTGTACCCCGCGGACATGTCTGAATTTTATTTACATTTTGCTAGTTACATTGAGATCCTACTTTACTTTCGATCCTGGTTTTTAATTTAATTATCATATTTAATTTATTTTCCTTGCATTTAGTTGTTTGAGTACATAACACCTTAAAAGCTGAGTACGAAAGAATTATTTGCCGTAGCGATATCTTCTGTGTAGTTTAGACAAGCTCCACTAGGTACATACCTAAATGTCGTATCCCTTTCACCGCCAGTGTTTATAAACAAATCAAGTATTTAATATCCGGTAACAAGAAGTATTTGCGTTGGTAATAGACTTTCATCAAAATTATTTAAATTTTACTTGTTTAAATCTATTTTGATAAACAAACACATATCGAAAGTCAAATTTTCGGTCAGGTTTCGTAACACTAGTAACCACACTATACTTACTTCATTAGCATAATAATTGTTAGATACTCAATCGTCGATTGTGACATACGTCTGTATATATCTTTGAATGACAATATTTATTTTTAGTTTAATTATTGTCCCGTTTTCCGTTCGTTCCCTGTAGCGTTGGTTAGCTCGGTACACGCCGCCGAGCTCGCGGCGCGGCAGTGCACTCGCACGGGAGCCACTAAGTTCAGCCCCCGAGCGAACGGTTTGCGGTCCACCCTCCCGTTCAGCACACAGGCCGGTAGCCAATAAAAGTCCGTTAAAATACTGTTAGACCTGTAATTAACGCGTAGCTTATATGTCATTAATGCATACCTAATAATCCAACTGTGTCGTATAAACAGTTACTAGATAGATCGACGAGATGCCGTAATGCAAATGTCGATATGGGCGGCTAACATGGACGGTTCGGAATCGGTTGTGTGGACCGATTTTAACACAGGTTGCAAGTGCAATCGGCTGCCACCATCTCTGCCGCCGCCGGCGAGCCGCCCACGCGCACGCGCTGTTAGATCAATTAAATTTTATGTGTATAAAAATTGTAATCAATAATTGTACATGTGTTTTATTTAAATAAAAATCTATAAATGGACCTTGGGGTTTTATTGTTTTTTATCATAAATGGCCACAGTTGCCATTCGCCTACTCCGACGCTTTGAAAAATAGAAGGAACAGAAAATAGCTTACTTGTTCCAAAAGAGTGAACTTTCATTATACCAACGCTGTTGACTGTACTAGATTTGGAAAAGATATTACCCAAAGACAGACTAAATGATGTAATCCATGGAAGCACCGTGTCGTTATCGATGCAATACAATAAGCAGAAGTAGCTTGTGTCCGTACGCGCAGGTGTACCTACGCGTCATGACATCTGCGCTCTTCGAAATTCGAACAAATGCAACCTGTTTCGCACCAAGCCATGTTGGGCCAGCTCGTCAACATCTGTGCTTACAACTCCACGTAAACATACCACTTCGTAAAGCATACCAATTCACTTTGTTTACTGGACGGTGCCGCGGTTGCTGAGACTGCACGGAAGATCGGCTCATACAGCACAGGTAAAGCAAATCTCTTTACTTCGCTGGTTGTTGAATACTCACGACCAAACCACCGCCTCTGTTACCCGATCGGGCACATATATGCCCGATATCAAAATTCACCAGAAAGAGGTATTATAACCATTCGTGCTCTAGACGTGAGAAAAGCTAGGGATCCTGACGGTATTCCAACCTTAAGATGTAACCGATTCCGTGCGGCGCTCTTTTGGACAAACTTGAGCCTGGCGGCGAACAAATATTTCATAGCACCACTGTGGTGCCAAACGCCAGTGATTTTGGTCGCACCACTAAAGTGCCCTCCGCCATGAATTGTAACTTAGCGTTTTTTTCCCTGATTCCACGTGTTTTATGTCCAAAACTGAACGCAAACTGTTTTACTTTCCCATTAGGGTGTATAAAAGTGACTATCCACGTGTAATTACGGAAATAGAAGGTAAGTGTCTTATTTCTGTCGGGTGATGTAAACATTTTTGTGGTTTTTTGATGAACTAATTGTTTTGTGTTACTGCAGATTGAAAGATGAACATTCTAGACATGCAGAGCGCTATGATAGTTCTTTCCTATGTTTT